>BQKZ01007691.1:17756-39579 GCA_036244855.1 Temnopleurus reevesii | reverse complement strand
TATTATTACAGGCGATAGAGGAGAGGAATGGTGCCGAACTTGACGGAACAAAGATTGAAGTATCTCTTGCCAAACCACCCATGGAGAACAAGAAAAAGAAGGAAAGGATCATGAGACAACAGAATGCCGGGTAAGGAGACTAGAATACAGAGATGCCAAGCTTACAAATATACATGTTGGGGAAGGATTAAAATACAAATCACCAAGAGGCTGATTCAAATAGTTTTTCCCAGGAGAAAGTGGTTGGTTTTATTCTCATGATTTCTCTTTTGAGGAAGAGGTCTTATGAGATTTTAATTTATTTCCACACTCAATTATGGAAATTGGGCATCTCTGTCTACAGGGAGATGAACTCGTTAATCAGTCGTAGATCTACCAACTTTGTAGAATATAAGCAGAATGTATATTGTTAATTTATTGGTTACTTCTCAGAGCAAGAATTTTTTTCTATAAAAATTTTGGTACTCCCAAATTTTATTTCTTGTGCAAATCTAAATTTAATGTCTCCCTTTCCCCAGATAAATGTTTTGGAATAAAGCTTGATTCTATGATAAATTGTTATCTTTTCAATTCAGCGAGATATGCTTTTAATGGAGATTTTCTAGGTTTTGGCTATCGTCATATTACTATTATCTTTCGTTTTGTCTTGCAGAGGCTTCTATGAAGGATACTCTCCTCGTGGTGGACGAGGTGGTCCACCCATGCGTGGCGGTAGAGGCGGATACGGTGGCGGAGATAGATACAGGGAGTATGGAGGCTATGGAGGCTATGAGGATCCATATGGGTACTATGGATATGGTCGCTACGATGGCGGGGAGGACTACTTTGGTGGTTACGGGGAATATGATGGAGGATATTACGGCGGTGGAGGGGGCTATGGAAGAGGACGCGGTGGACCGATGAGAGGAAGAGGCCGGGGTTTGGGAATGCGCGGAGGACCCAATACACAGAGGGGTTTTTTACGGGGAGGTGGGGCCCGGGGTGGCCCCAGGGGAGGGCGCGGCGTTGGCCCCAGGGGGGGTCGTGGTAACCGCGGAGGCCGTGGCGGTCGTGGAGGCAACATGGGCGGCAAGAGGAAACTAGAGGGACAATCTATGGGGGACCCAAAGCGACGCAACACCCAGTCCCAGTGGGGTACTCAACCCATCGCTCAACAGCCACTTGACCAAGGCTATGGAGGCTACGACTACAACAGCTCCTACAACGAGCAATGGTCATCGGACAGTTACGGAGGTAACCAGTGGAAATAGATTAGTTTCTGCTGCAGGACGTATAAGAAATGTCCAGTGGACTCGAACACGCAGTGGCTGATGCCTGTCTACACTCCTTGAAATCAACAGTACAGGTAAACCACTAAGGGCTGGGAACATGGACTTTATCTATTTTGTAAATAAATCAACTAGAATATACCTCTCAAAGAATGCTCATTCATAAAGTGCCCAATTGTTTTTAGCTTACTCAAATTTACTTTTGCGAGATACAAAGGCACTTGCACTTCAACATTTTAAAAGAATTTTGTCTTCAAATGGAAAATTGTTATAGGAGTATTTGTGTTTTGGTTGGTTATGAAAATGTGTCAATGTATAGGATAGTTTAAAGGCGTATAAAATTCTTAATTTAGAAAAAAAAAATTGTATTGGAAAAAAATTATGGTTTTCATAGTTACTGGGTCTTTTTAATATTGTGTCTACTGTGTAGAAATTGTCTAAAAGTTTGTACATAAAAACCATTATGGAGCATTTGTGGACTATATCATTGTTGGTGTTATTAATATTTTTGAAAATATTTCCCTTGTTAGGCAAATATAAGACCACTTTGATGTGCGGTACCAGTTATTCAGCAGGTTTGAGGTCTCAAAATTTTTAGGAGAAGAGCTATTTTTACACCGGATACTTACTTATGCTTTGTACATTTACATTCATTGTTAACCTGTGTACATAAAAAGGCATTCATATAAGTTCTAAGAAGTGATATCAAGAGCTAGCTAAATTCTTCGCTGTTCAGTGAAAATTGTTTCAGTACAAAAACAAAATATTTTAACTCAAATCTGTTTTTAATCAAATTTTTTTGTCACTCGTACTTTTCAACAACACAAAATCATGTTTCTTTGTCCCGTCTGAAAATTGTGACTTTTTGTGTAGATATCCCTTGTTCGTGGCAAAAACAATTATGTAGTAGACTAATTCTTAAGTTTTGATATTCATTAAAAGTTGACCATGTACAGAATTTACCAAATTGTTTTTAACCAGTTGCTTTTTTTAGATTCATTCTCGTATAGTCAAATTACGTTCAAAATTTTGCATGTGAGAAAAGATCGTGGAAACTGCATGCTTGGTTTACTTTTTAGAATAGATTTTCATGCAAATTATTTTGTGAGTGTTGAAATTTGTTCCACTCAAACATGGGTTAGTCTGGTGACAGGAGCTAGGTCTTGAAGAAATATCCCAAATTCTGGGCAATTTCGCACATATAGCTTTTCTTCGCCCTAATTCACTGCATGACTCGTGGTATATGGGGTGTGCAGATATTACCCTATATATGGGGACAGTGCCTCAAAACCTACAATTTGTCACTAAAAGTTGATCAAAAGTAGTTTTGAAGTATTGTATGAAGCTCTTGATCTTGATCAATTTTTTTTTTCATTTTGCATTTTGCAGGTTTTAGAACATGCCGTACCCTGTGGGATCCTCATTTTTACGAAAGGAATATCGTGCATAAAAAGTGGAAACTCAATACAACGAGGTGCTTGGTACCATTAAAAATACCTTGGTTTAGCAGTATTCTCTCTATAGCAGCATTAAAAAACATTGAATTAGTAGGAACTATGACCAGAATTTTTACCTCTTTATCTCAGATATTTTGTTATATCCGGGGGTGTTTCATCAAGATTTGTCGCAGAGACAATTAGTCAGCGCTGACAGATTGCTTGATTGTGATTGGATGAAAAGCACTATCGCTGACAGTTGCTATGGGAACTGTCGGAAAATGACTCCTTGTCGCTGCGACAAATCTTGATGAAACACCCCCAGATCTCTTTACACCGAGTTTCCACTGTACATGTATTTGGAACATGGTTTCCCCCAGGCTATGGTATTTTGTTAGAATTGCATGCTTTATGGTCTAACCCAATCATATCATTATGTGGATATTAACATGTTTCTTTCTTTCTCTTTTTCTCCCTCTTCGCTTTCCTCATCCCTGTTATCCCCACTAGAAAACAACCCATTCAAATTCTTGAATGTAAATTAGTTCCCAAAACGGAACTCTTGACAAGTTCAAGATTAGTCTTTCAATTGTGTTTTGTCATGTCTTTTGATAGCTATTTCTTTTTCAGATCAATTCTTGAGGGGGGACCAACCCCCCTCAAAGCCAATTGCACAGTCAATGCTATTTGTCTGTTTTGGAATAAATACCATCTACACGAACGTTCAACTACAGGATCCTACATTTAGGAATCCTCTTTTGCGCCAAGTTATAATATGGATAAACCAAGTACTTTGAACCAGGAATTGTGACTTGAAGCCTTTTTAAAGGCTCAATTTTGCTATGAACGAAAGAATTTTATAAAGTTGGCCTTGTAAGAAGCAGAGAAATAACTCTGACACCAAGCGCCTCTGTCTTTATCCCTTGAGATTCTCCAGATTTCAACCTACACTGGATTATGGACTACATCAGCGGTCTGGTGGCTCCGAGCATCGCACTGTTCCATCGCATCGAGTTTAAAATTTTGAAATCCATAAAACCATTGAGCTATTTCTCTTTTTAAATCGGATGAAACGAAAAGAAAGCTTTTTTCCTTGGATAAACAAAGATTGCTTTTGTGAACCGGAATACCAAATAAGCGCCACACTGGCAGCTGAAATTTGTGAAGTCGCCTATAAAATGGATGAAAGTTGAACTACATTTTCGCCACAGAATTTGGGCTAAATTTAAATGTCAATTCCATTTGAATTAATGAAATTGCACTATTTTGAATAAGTCCATTTGCTAAAAAGCTTCCAAGACTTCAGTTTTCAACAAGAACAAATGAGGAGTTTTATCAAAGTAACTGGATCAAATTTACAGAGAAGAATTAGTAATGTGAACCTACGGCCTTCCATCGTCCCGGATTGGAATCAGAAGTGAACTGGAAAAGAAGATCATGCGAAATTCAGACCTATACAAGAATGAGTCCTTGAAGATTAATCAAACATTTTTGAAGTATTTTCTGGGAGAATTCAAGATTCATCTATTCTGGAATTTAAAAATTTCCATCAAGAAACTAGCAAACAGTTGATGACCAAAGCCATTTCTTTCAAGATAATTCTCGCGGAGTTTGATGTCTCTTTTTGATAGCTCTTTCAACCTTTTTTATTATCCTAAATCAATTCTTATCTGAATTATTACAATTTTAATGAAAGAATCGATTGGGAAACGCAAATTTAAACGGAAGGTGGAAATTACATAGTGTGAATAACAGAAATGTAAGGCCATATTTCGTTTGGCTTATATTTTTTTTTATATATTTTTTGTTTATCATATATTTTTCTCTTTTATTTTTTTGTTTATTTTTATTTACGACGCCTCCGTCCATCAAAGGTGATGCTTGAGGCATTATTCTTTATAAATACTAGTTGAAGGCTTTGTTGAAATAAATGAAGAAAATTATGAAGTGGATATTGAAAAAATGGTCTACGTACATTATCAAATACTAACAGCACTGACAGTAATCTGTCGGAGAAATGTGTCTTTACTTTTAATAATGGAAGACAAAGAACAAATTTTACAAGACAAAGCACTTCTTTTTTACATAGAACATCTTGAGCAACCTGTGATTTAAAAAGAAAATCCTCCAGTTGTGAGATTATGTATTATGGGCAGTTAAATGCAATTTCTGTTTTTTTTTATGCCTCTGCCACTGAAAGGTGGTGCTGTCTTTAGTTTATGATAGCCCAGATATTTGAGTCAAAAGAGGGAGTTCTTGTGAATTATTGCACTCTATGATTTACAAGATCAGTTTCATTTTTTCCTCATTTTTTTTTTTTTTTTTGTCGGTGGGGGTATTCATTTTGAATTTACTACTCGAGTTTTTAAACAAACAAGCAAGTATGCAGGAATGCATTTATTTTTAAATACATTTATATGGACAAACAAGGGTAGATTTTTGGAAGGTGGTCTGTTCTGGTCCATGGGAAAATCATGGCCTGGATGAAATTTAATTTCCCAATTGCCACCCTGGTCCGTTCATTGGACCGTGACGTTCAGTGAACAAATTACTGAACATAGCATTTTAACTCAACCCAACGTCTCGAGTCAGTCTTTGACAATTGACTGAGATAGATCTTTGTCCACTGTGATCCTTTTTCCATTCACAAGTTCAAGTAATGAATATTTTCACAAATGAAGAAAAAACAACTTTTTTTTTTAGTTCTGTGAAATTCAAGCAATTTACCAATACAAAAACAGTCCCAGTGCATTCAATTGAAAATCTATGCTGAGAATGTGGGCTTCTCGTTCATTTTCTAGACTGTAGTCTAAACAATCTACGTCCGAATGACTTGGCATACATCGGTTATGCTGTGGGGAGAAATATTCGTTTTATGGTGCCACATAAATTGTTTGTCTTGAAAATGTCACTTCAGTGGCATAGAAATGAATCCAAGAGTATTTTTAACCACATTTCTTTACCTTATTCGAGCAAAACAACCATTAACTGATTTTATAAAAAATTCTTGAATTAATTTCACTGGGATGGTGTACTAAGATTTCTTTATTTTCTCAAATCATTAAAAAAAAATTACACGGGACAGTTTTGGTCTTGAGGGTCAGACTCCTTTCGCAAGACTATCCCGAACTGATGTTGGCCTCTGATTTTGTGAACATCCGCTTGGATAGTCTTGGGAACATGTTGATTCTAGACAAGGAAACTGTTACTGTTAAAAAAAAATAATATGATTTGAGAATTTCACTCGATCTTTTATACCAATTCACTTGAAGATGAAAGATTGAATCGTCATGGCCTTTTTGGTTGCGACTCTTTGCCTCCGATCAGAGGTGTATGGGTTTGAATCCCAGCCTTGGCATATGGGTTTGAATCCCAGCCTTGGCATATTTCCTTCAGCAAGAAACTTCTTAATACTGTGCTGCACGTCAAACTAAATAGGGCTCTTTTTCCCCATTCTGTGGTGAATATTTAGGGATGCTAACAGACAGGGGGATTTGAATTTTTCTTCAAGGAAATTAAAATATCTTATTTTTGGGGGCCTGTTTTAGCTTTGTATTCCCAATTCATTGAATATTTTTGGAATACATTACAGTAATTTCCCTTTTTTTAACTGGGGCTATAGATGCTTCATATTCAGACATTTATTTTAGCACTGAATATTTACTATGCAAAAGAGGAAGTTACTCACAATTTGCATCCATGAACAGAGGGGTGTTAATCAGGAAAAAAACATAAATTTATGTGGATCAAAGTTTACCACCTTATTTGTTGCAAGTTTTACCTTTAGACTGGCTTGCTGTTAAAGAATTTGATGAACTAAGATTATTCATCTTGCCCCGAACAAAGGGAAAGAAAACATTCTTCATTTTTCTTTACTCTGGACTCCTTCCATTTCTGTCCCTGTCCCTCTCCTTCTACCTTTCTCTCACCCATCACCCAGATATAAATCCGGGGCTAATTTCATGAAATGGTCCTCTTGGCTATCCTCTTCTTGGGAAGACATCTTCACATCTTGTGCCACTAACATAACATAGACTTGTCAATGTTTGTGGCGTGTTAAAGGGTTGTACATGTACAAGTAATTGAGACGTCTTGGCAAGAAGAGGGTAGCGAAGACCATTTCGTTCAATATGCCCCTGGTTCCATAGTAAACGTGCCACTGAAATTCATTTAGTTGAACCTTAGTACATGTATAAGGTCATGTCCTTTGGACCAGCAAAACCTTGGAACCCATTTTCCAGTGCTAAAATGCAATTCCAGTGAAAACTAGGAATACATGTATATATACACAGAAGAACCTCGTTATTAAAGAGGTCGGATAGAACAGTTTTTTTTTAACCTTGATAAAGTGAGTAACCTGATATAATAAGGTAATTTTCATGGTCCCAAGGACCTCGCCATAAAGAGGTTTCACTGTACTTCAATTACTCATTTGGTTCAATGGGGTCCAGGTTTCCTTTTCAAAACTACCAAATCTTAATATGAAACCCAGACTTGTGTTCATGAAGATCAAAGAATTTTTAAAGTGAAACCTCTTTATAATGAGGCCTTTGGGACCATGAAAATTACCTTGTTACATCAGGGTAAAAAAAGTTGAACTGCGACCAATAAAATCACCTTGTTGCAACAGTTACAGTGGAAACTCGTTATAAAGAGGTTGAATATAGCGAGATGCCTGTTATAACAAGGTGATTTTATTGGCCCCAGCTCATTACCCCGACATTGTGAGGAACCCGTTATGACAAGGTAATTTTGATGATCCCAAGGACCTCGTTTTTAAGAGTATCCACTGTATCTCGCTATATCCGACTTCTTTATGATGACGTTCTACTGTATGGCCAACAAGGGCCTGCAACATGAAACCAGTTTGCAATCAATCTCATGATTTCTCGTGAACTTGCGAAGAGGAAAGCTTCATGTTGCAGGGCTCTGGTGACCTTTTCCTATCCACAATGGGCGTTTCACCAAGATAAAGATATAAGAACGACTTTACGTTCAACTGGTATCGGTGCTTGCGCTGAATGTGCGTTATAGTGTGAACCATTGCGCGCAAGAAGGGATACCAGTCGAACATGGAATTACAGTGAAACCTCTTTGCAACGAGGTCCTTGGGACCATGAAAATGAGCTTGTTATATCAGATTCCTCACTATATCGGGGTAAGAGAACTATGAAGAGCTGGGACCAATAAATCGCCTTGTTATAACGGGCATCTCGCTATATTCGACCTCTTTTATAACAAGGTTCCACTGTACCTCAATGGCAATCTTTAATAGGCGGGTTTACTAATAGATGCAAATTTTATGCATACCTCTCACACAAAAGTTGTTCTTGACAACCCAAAAGCTTGCCCGAGGCTTGCCCGACATAGCAACAAGTAATGTATGCAAAGTGGATTCCAAGTATTGTAGTCTTATTGTTATCAACCGGCCTATGGAATACCACGTAACTAAGTTAAACGCACATAAATTTGAATATATAAGTAAACCCGCCTATTGAGCAAACCCCATTTCCAAAAAGGGGAGGAATAAAGTCTGGTCTCCTCTTGTTGGATTCTTGCTGGAAATAACAAATTATGCTTTGTATTTTCTTTGGCTTCTCCAATCCCAAGGACCTTGACCAGACCTCCGCCTACCTATGGGCATCTAACATTCCCCAACCCCACCCTCTCATAATGCACTAATCAACTATGTATCGTAACAACACATTAGAATGAAGAGACAATTTAATTGTACATTTAACAAAAATCAACAAATGAAATTATCGATTGTGGCAATCTACAAACATCCATAATGCAGGTCAGTAACAAAATATCTGGTTTATATTGAAGTACACAGAATGGGATTTCAGAAAATTAATGGTGTATTAAAAAAATTGGGATCAAACGATTGAGGGAATTCCTCAAACCTTTTTACTAGTGTTCAAACATTTTCAATGAAGGATGGGAACAATTAAATATGTACATATACACTAGTGTTTTGAGAACCAATTTGCAGCATAAATCTTTGGCTAAGTATACAGATTAGAGATATACTTGTATAGCCAGACTTATATCATTTACAGTTCAACCTCTGTATGAGGTGCTAGAGATCGTTATATTCTTGCATCTGGATAAAACGAATGAAGAATTGGGAGGTGACTTATACCTTTTAAAATTGATCACTATGTCAAGACAGATATCTCATACAGAGTTTTCACAGTAGGGTCCAGGAATACGGTACAAGAGGGCATACTTTCAATGTATTGGTACCAACACTTTCAAATTTCATACATGTATTTCTAACATGACAATTGGGTAAATACATGAAGATTATCAGTGACCAAGCCACCACACCTTGTATCCCCTGCAGTTATTTTAGACCAAGTGAAGAAGTAAAAAGAATGTAAAAGTCTTAGTACATTTATCATGAAAATGTCCTTTTTATATTGGGAATCTGATATCAGGCTTGTTTCTCCTCTCTGCAGGATCATATATACAAATAATACATTATACAGTCTAACCTGCTTATAACGAGTTCAAAGAGATGGGACAAGGAAAATTACCTTGTTCTCGTTATATTGAGGGCTCTTTATAATGAGGTTGGACAGCATCTTAAATTTAAAACAAAATGGCCAAAGAAATAGGGAAATGATAGTCCTCCATGTACATTTCAGAATAAAACACAGGGCCTTCTAAAATCTGGATCATGTACAGTGGACACTTGCTATAAAGAGAATGGAATTGAAGAAATAGTGTCGGCTTCCAGAAAATTTGAATTACTGAAAGAAACCACATTTACAGTAGGAGGGGTTTAACAATGGAATATAAAGAACAATCTCGAAACCTTTGACTTGGGCGAAAAGACGACCTCTACGAAGTCATAGGCAAGGTCAACTAGCAAATTCTCACAACAAAGTGATATATTTTGTCAAATCACTTGGCATTACAAATTATTTTTTTCTCTCGTATAAAAAGGTTAAAATGTAGAGATGCAAGATACCACTGTAGTTGACCATATTTCATCAAGAATAAGCCAAGCAGAATCCTAATTTGGCCAACAATATCAGTTATGAATAATTATAACAAATTATGAGCAATATCTATGAAAACATGATGAACTAATTGTAACAAAAAGAGATTTTAGCCATTGGCAATTACAGAGAAAATTCACTTCTGCAAAATGTTATAATAAATAAACATAATGTAGAGAAATACCCAAACTTTAAAACTACAAATGGAACAAATTATTCTCTGGGTTGTGTCATTCAAAAAGGTCTTGCTTGAAACAATTAGATACAGTGGAAACTTGGTGCGAGGTAATCTTGTTATATCAGGAATTTGATTTATCGGATCTCTTTATCCGAAGTTTCCACTGTGAAGCAAAGTCATGGCTGATCAAAAAGCATGATAAACAGTAAACAATGGGGAACTCCGGATCTGTCCCCCCGTCTATAACGGTGAAAAAAAAAATGCTCTCAAAAATCTATTATATGTCTAACAAGTCTCTTACTGTAAAAAGATATTTCTTCTGTCCCAGTTCTTTTGGACAATGTTTTTTTTCTAAGCCCTGCAACAAAACAATCCTGGCCATAACAGGCATTTTCATGGCCCCAAGTGCCTTGTTTACCCAATTATCACTTTAAATAATATTTCTGCTAAGTACATACATGTATATCAAAAGCAAGACATTCAATGAGTAAAGATGTTGAATTTCATACCACCTGTCAGGCATCCGATAATAACCACAGTACAAAGAAATAAATGATATTCGCCCTTTATATAACAAATTGGCATAGTTAAGTCAATCTGATTACAAATGAATCATTGAGAAAATTAGACAAGTATTTACAAAAATGATTGACTATTTACAAAAGAATTCAACAATTAAACATAAAATACATCCCATCTAGTCCACAGATTGTCTCTTGCTCATGGACATTAGAGCTCGTTCCCTCAGAAGACGTTCTTTCTCCTCGCCATCACTCTCAGATTCCTGAAAAAAGAAGGAAAATTGTGTGAATTATCACAATATTGAACATGATCTACCATAGAACAGGCATTTTAAAAAAAACATACCATCTCGGCTTCAAAGTCAAACTTTTCCGCACCAACATTTGAACAGTGCCATACAGGCTGACATGTTATTTTAGCAACAAATTTCATTGTCTTGGCCTCACAAAAATTTCCACTTTGTATGATGCACATTCATATATGAACAAACACTGTAAAAATCATGAAAATAACACGCCAAGGTGTTAAAATGGTACGAAATCGTGAAAATATCTCTATGCTTAAATGTTGGCTTACACAGTATACTGTCAGAATGAAATAGGGTTAAAATCAGAATTTGTTACATAAATTCTGCTTCTTGTGCTTATGTTTCTTTGATCTCCTTCTTTGCCTTCTTCTTCATGTTCTTTACCTCTACCTCCTCATTGTAAGGACAGTAGGACCTTGCATTCCTCCTCACATGCCACCAGATACACCCAATACAGACTTTAGACATACATGATTTTCTTTTGCTTCTTGTGTTTCTTTCTTTACTCTCTACTTTCTCAGAATCCTCTTTGTCAGAACCCCTCAGAGACCCCCCTCCCCAGCATTCCCCTACCAGATACATCCCATAAAGACTTTGGACACATGATTTTCTTTTACTTCTTGTGTTTCTTTCTATATTCACTATTTCTCAGAGTCCTCTTTGTCAGAACCCCTCAGAGACCCCCCCCCCCCCCCTACACCCCATAAAGACTTCGGACATACACGATTTTCTTTTGCTTTTTATGTTTTCTCCTTTACTCTCTTATTTCTCGGAATCCTAATTGTCAGTTTCACTTTAGTTTATTTTCATTTCCAATCAAATAAAATAAAAAATCAATTACAAAGTTCCAAATAAATCATGATTAATAAATTGATTGTCAGAACCCCTCAGAGACCTCCCCCCCCCCCCTCCCACATTCCCTCTCCAACCCAACTAGATACACCCCATAAAGACTTTGGACATATACATGATTTTCTTTCGCTACATGGGTTTCTTTCTATATTCACTATTTCTCAGAATCCTCTATGCTCTCTTCTTTGTGCTTTGTTCACAAGTCTAAATGTAAGAACCTCTTAGACCCCCCCCCATACACCCTTTAAAAGCTAGGACATATCTGATTCTCTTATTTCTTTTGCTTCTGGAGTTTCTATTATTCTTGTGCTTCCTACGTTTCTTTTTTTTCATATGCTCTATTCCTCAGCCTCATGGTCAGAACCCCTCAGACCCCCTCCCCGATCCGCATACACCCCAAAAAACCTAGGTCATAACGGATTCTCTTCTTTCTTTTACTTCTGGAGTTTCTTATTCCTCTTGTGCTTCCTATATTTCTTTTTCTTCATATGCTCTATTCCTCAGCCGCATTGTCAGAACCCCTCAGCGCGCGCCCCCCCTCCCCCCCCCCAAAAAAAAAAAACACACAAAAAAAAACATTCGACTGCAAAAGTAAGCGTTCGTGGATATTGCCTTGCTGGCAGACAAAAAGAAATGCAATCTCGTCTAACAATAACTAGAGTACCGTTAAACAGATTGATACCAACCTCTTTTGCTACTTCTTTTTTTTGGGGGCATCATGCATAATCGTGTTTATTAGTGNCCCCCCCCCCCCCCCCCCCCCCCCACACAGAAAAAAAAAATTACACCCCTAAAAACCTAGGACTTACCTGATTTTCTTCTTTCTTTTGCTTCTTGTGTTTCTTATGCTTCTTGTGTTTCTTGTGCTTCTTATGCTTTTTCTTCTCTTTCTTTGCCTTCTTCTTCACGCTCTGTTCCTCCGCCTCCTCATTGTCGGACCCCTACATAATGATAGTAATAATGTTAAAAAAATTAAAAATGCAAAAAAAAAACACAATACCATGGTTTCAAGCAGATTCATGATATATGCTGATTGATCAAGTCAAAGAGCAAGCTGTTAGATCTCTGATCCAAAATCTACCAGCCAAGCGATTTGCATGTACGTGGATATAATGTACCAACATTGTTTGTAACCAAGCTATTGGTCAGATACTCGATTGGGCGATGTTTCACCAAGTAGTTCTTATGCATAAGATTTCTGATTATTCTGCACAAGAACTGATACCAGTCATGCGTAAAGTCTTTCTTATGTTGGTGAAACACCGCTCAGGATACCCAATACTTAAGAACAAAATTCCATAATTTTTTCCAGATGAATAAAAAAAAATTCCGGAATATGCAAGGATATTCTAGAATACAGTGAAACCTCTTTATAACAAGGTCCTTGGGACCATGATAATTACCTTGTTTTATCAGGTTTCTCACTATATCAGGGTAAAAAAACAAAGAACTATATAGAGCTGGGACCAATAAAATCACCTTGTTATAACAGGTACCTCGCTATATCTGACCTCTTTATAACGAGGTTCCACTGTATTACTATTTAATAACTTTAATTCAGGAATACACCCTAATCCAGATTCACAGTTTTTCATGTTCTAATAAGTGTTAGCCAAGTTGAATTTCATTTAAAGAGTCTCAACAATTTCTGAATAAATGTACTAGGATACACTTCCATCAATTTCCTTTTTATAATTTGTTCTCAATTTGAAGCAAAATACATGAGAAATGAAAAATAATATTAAAACAAACTTTTAATACAGTAAACTCTGCATAAGTCAAAGCAGTCTTGGTCCAATGATTGCTCAAGCCGATGGGATTCTTTCTATCACACGCATGTGTTGCCCCTTCTAAAAAATGATTTTGTGGCCCGAAGAGATTCGACTTAGGCAGAGTTACCTGTACAGAGAGGAATGAGCCAAATAATAATCCTAGTAGCAACTAACCTCAGAGGAAGCCTCTGCCGACCCCCTCTTCTTGCTCTTCTTCACCTTTGGACTTGCTTTCTCTTCATCGTCAGACTTCCTTTCCTCCTCACTCTCATCGTCGCTATCAATATCCTTCTTCTTCCTTTTCTTCTTCTCTTTCCGTTTGGGTGACGGCGGTTCTGGCAGCTCCTCCCTTCTGGTTGGAGGAGATGGGGAGGAATTGTCATCGTCTTCGTCATCTTGGCGTCGAGTCTGTCTCTGTCGTTTGTCCGGCGAGGCGTCGGATGAGTCTCCCCTGGAAACATCCCGCCTTCGCTTATCTTTCTTCCTCGGAGGACTCGGGCTCCGGCTCTCCTCGTCGCTATCCGGCTGCCTATTTCTGTCTCTGGAACGTTCAAGACTTTGGCGAGCATTGCGATCATTGGCTTGTTCATTCTCATCAGCGCTGCTCTCTGCCGAGCTGTCATACGAGGCTGGACGACGTGCCTTGCGTCTTCCGTCATTTTGCGGAGGCGTGTCACGTTTGGATCTCCTTGCTTTCGGATCATCCGGGGTTGAGCTCAAGCGGCGTCTCGGTGATCGATTGCGCATTGGCTGGTCGGCAGACGAGTCTCTTCTTCTCCTAGCTTCAGGGGAAGCTGCACGTTTACGTCTATCGGGACTCCGACTTGGCCGTCTGCCATCCGCTGACCTCTTGCGGGGGCTTGGACTCCTCTTGCGTTTTTCGGGAGTTGGGCTGCGCCTCCTCTTTTCTGGGGTGGGGCTGCGTCTTCTCCTCTCCAGAGAAGGGCTACGTCGTCTCCTCTCCGGAGTGGGGCTACGTTTACGTCTCTCCAGAGATGGACTGCGCCTGCGTCTCTCCGGGGTAGGCCTGCGTCTTTCGGGAGTTGGGCTGCGACGTCTCCTTCTATCTGGAGTTGGGGTACGACGTCTCCTCCTATCGGGAGTTGGGCTCCTCCTGCGTCTCTCTGGACTACGCCTTCTCCTGTCAGGGGTTGGACTCCTGCGTCGTCGGGGTGGAGAACGACGGGGAGAACGTCTTGGTGGTGTTCGGCGACGTCGGGGTGGACTGTATCGTCTGGGAGGACTGCGACGGCGTGGAGAAGGTGATCGTCTACGCCTGCCAAACAAAAATTGTATACAAGATAATTACATTCTGGTCAGAGAAAAATATGTTGTTAAAATAACAGTAATACAAATTCACAGCAATTGTATTGGACTAAAAAGTGACATCATTTATCCCCCAATGTTCTAATTGTTATGTATGCATTATAGACCCCAAAATGCTGATATTGAAAAAAACAATAAACATTCAACACACTCTTTTTAAAAACCAGACCTGGGTTTGATTTCTCAAAGCTGTTCGTAGATCACAACTCTACATGTGAACCTATCCAGAACTCATTGATCAACCCTGGCGCTGAATAGCATCGAAGAAAGGGTCACCAGTCAGTCATACAGTCATGCATAGATCTACACACAGCTTTGTGAAACACCCAGTACAGTCTAACCTCTTTATAATGAGGTTGTTGGGACCAGAGAAACTATCTCTTTGTATTGAAACCTCGCCAAAATACAATACAATACAAATAGATGGGACCAGGAAATCAACTTGTAATGACAAGAGCTTGTTACATCAGTGCTCTTTATAAAAAGGTTTGACTGCAGTTCCTTTCCAAATACTAACCTGGGTGGAGAGCGTCTTCTCCTCCTGTCATCGGGAGAACGAGATCTGGATCTGGATCCCTTCCTCTTCTTCCTGTCCCTCTCATCCTCCGACTCCGAGTCTGAGGAGTTGGACGGAGAACGACGTCGGTACTGACGTTTCGGGAAGCGGCTCTTTTTGACGGGAGATGGTTTGTTGTCGTCGTCTTCGCTGCTGGAGTGTTTGCTCTGTGATATAAAAGAAGATTTATTTATTCATTTTTATTGATTTTCGTCCCAGGTAGCTCTGTCAGTGATTGCAGCACTGTCATCCTTGTATATCTCAATACAAAAAATACACAATTTTTAACAAAACTAAAAAAAAAATATTTTGAAAAGTTTCAAGCTTGGTTGCCAGTTGTCTACACATGACAAAACCCATGATGGTCATCCCACATCAATTCCAGGGACTAAAATGGAACGGGAGAGAGAGTGATACTCCCCTAAAGCTCCCCCTAAATACTTCTAGGGGAATGATTTCTAGAGCCCCTTGTAACCTTGATCTTATTACATGAAGACGCAATTTACCTCCCGTAAAACTCTCCTTCAGAGCCTCTAGGAAAGCTATTCACATCACCCCTACAAATGTTAAAGTTCAGTCCCTGTTGCAATTCCATATTTGTATTCTGCAACTGTCACAACAGCATCCATGCTGAATTTTAAAAAAATCTGGGCCCCGTAACATAAAGGTTTGCGATTAATCACTATCTGATTTTGCGATTGATTGCAAACTCTAGTACATGATTTGCCACAGACTTGCGATGCTATCAGATTAGCAATTAATCGCAAACCTTTCTCATACACACAAAAATCGAATAATTTTACCACCAAAATCCTATTTACAGAAAAAATATCCTACTCATATATTCCATGCATTTTCCAACACTGTACCTCTAGGAATTAAGATATCCTCTTTTTACATCACTGACTTTCACTGAAAAATCATAAGAACTTTCATAAAATCCTTCTAGTCTCAAGTAGCTCTGTCAGTGACTGCAGCACTGTCACCCTTGTAGATCTCAATAGCAGAATACAAATCTTGCAGCTCTGCAAGATTCATGCAGATTTATTTATATACTGTACGAGTTGACATTTTCGCTGGGGTTTTATTTTCGCGAAGTTTGCGGCCATGAATTGGCTAAAATTTGCACTCATTAGAATGCCCATACACTTGTGTATGATGATCTTTCAAAACATGAAAATAACTCGTTAATACATTAAAAAGTCTGAAATTCATTGAATTCGCTAAAATTTATGTCTGCTAAAATATTGGCTCTTACAGTATATATGAAGACTGCCCAATAATCTTTCATACACCCACCACCTCTAAGAATGAACACGCTAAAGCTATCTTCATAATAATAATAAATAATAATAATTAGATAATTTATATAGCGCAGATACTATATGAATATACTCTACTGCGCTGTGATGTTAGGGTCTGTGGATATTGTTACTAAAATAATGCATAAGTTACAAGATATTATTGAAAAGCTTCACGAAATAAATGAGTTTTCAACAAGCTTTTAAAAACAACTACAGATNCGACTCCGAGTCTGAGGAGTTGGACGGAGAACGACGTCGGTACTGACGTTTCGGGAAGCGGCTCTTTTTGACGGGAGAAGGTTTGGTGTCGTCATCATCCTCGCTGCTGGAGTGTTTGCTCTGTGATATAAAGGAAGATTTTTATCAATTCATTTTCATTTATTTTATTTCAGTCAGGTACATGAAGCTCTATCAGTGATTAGGCAAAAAAAAATTAGATGCTAAACAATGACCTCATTTAAATTGTGTCAGTCGGTTGGAAAAGGTACAAATATGATTGATTTTCACTGAAAAATAGTATGCAACTGTAAACAAGCGCCAGGATTGTTTGTACACATTAGCCTGCCCAAACCAATTATCTTACATGATAATAATCATGATGAAAAAAATACATGACTTTTAATAGGCGAATAACCAGTGTTTTGATTATGTAAATATTACAACTCCTTAAATTAAATGAAGGGTGAAAATAAACTACCTCTATTAATGAACACACTAAAATCATCTATCTCAATGTGATATCTTACCTTTTTCTCCTCATCACTAGAATCGTCATTCTTCTTGCCATCTTTTGGGCGAGATGGAGACCTGGAATCATCACGTTTCTTACTCTCATCACCCTTCTCCCCCATCTTAGGTGAGGGAGACCTGTAGAAAAAAAAAGAATATGATAAATAATAATGATCATACTTCATTCAATCTATGCGATGAATGCCACTGAGAATCAATGAAAAAGTGTGAAAATCCCCTGGATAGGCATGTTTAATATGAAAATAAAGATGTCTGAATTCAGACAAAAGTTTGAAAAACACTTTTTAACAAGTTTTCTTGCCCTGTGATATTTAACCCCCTGAACCCAAAATCCGGTCAATTCATACTCACATGCTTATACACGCCTGACCAAATCCAGTAAAAAATTTATTGAGAGGTACTGAAGTTATCGCAGTAATGAGTTTCAGACGGACAGACGAACTGGCAGGCGCATACAAAACCTACAAACATAATGCCTCTGGCACAAAGGTCGAAATGCATAAGAGCAACTCCATTGAGGCCCAAACTTTATGAGAAAATGCAAATGTGTGACTGCTTTAGAAAACATACAAACTTCTTTGACTAATAATAATAATAATGATAATACACAACATTTATATAACGTTTAATACGAAGTCTTTCTAAGCGCTCTGTGCATTATCACCCGGCTATAGCATGGCTACCATTCGGCACTCACTGCATTCGAGGAATTTCTTCCTACCGGTACCCATTCATCTCGCCTGAGTTGAGTGCAGCACAATGTGGATAAATTTCTTCCAGAAGGAAATTGACACCATGGGTAGGATTCGAACCTACGACCCTCGTATTGAAAGGCGAGTCAGAACCACTACGCCTCCACACTCTTCCATTTTTTAAAAGGGCATTCAATGCTCACCTGGAAGAGTTACTGGATGATGAGTGACTTCTCTTTCTTTCCTTCTTGACCGGAGAAGGCGACGGCTTTCTCTTTGTTCCGAGCTTCTTCTTTGAAGGCGAGCGGGAACGAGAACGAGAGCTTCCGGACGAGCTTCCGGATGGAGAGGTGGACGGTGTACGTCGCTTGGCAGTCCTGAAAAAAGATAAAATAGAGCTTGGTTGAATATCTGAACACATGTATTATTGAGGCAAACTGGGATATTCTAGCTAATTTTAGACTCTTGTACAGCGGAACCTTTTGTTGAAGTCCTATTTTACAGCCATTTGTTTTCTTGTTGTTTTTTATACTTAAATTTAAATATTGATGACTGTAATTATGTTTTCCCATGCTGTAAATACGATTTATATCGGAAAAAAGAATAAAAAATTAAACAGAATAATAAACTAGATGAATCCTCGACCGCGCACGGTCGAAATTTATGCCTCCGCCATCATGCAATCAGAAAGATATTTACGGCTTTATTGTTCCATGCCATCAGAAATCAAAAACATTTTTCAAATTTTGGGCACTGCAACCTTTGACCCCCTGCACCCAAAATCTAATTAGTTCATCCTCACATGCTTATACGTACTGGAGCCAAGTTTGGTCAAAATCCGTCAAGCGGTTCTGAACTTATCGCGGTAACAAGGTCCGGACGGACGCACGGACAACCCGAAAACATAATGCCTCCGGCACTACCTTACGGTGGCGGAGGCCGGATCTTAGACGGCCTCAATCACCTCGGTGCCTATCACTTATTGAACTATTTCCTTTTTCTCCAGTGTAGTGTAATGCAACAATCTGCATTATATAGAAAATTGAGCTTGCACTTGAAAATATTGAAATTTGAGGTCCATAGCAGGGTGCTACATGAGCACTTGCCTGATTGCCCATGGCAAGTGAGTGAAACTCAGAGCCATATAAGTATTTTTAGCAGAAGCAAAAGCTGCTTGCCCAACTTGAGTAACCCCCTCCAAAAAAAAAAATTGTGCATTAGTCGGAAAAGATCAATACAAAAACCAGGTCAATCTGATCCTGGTGTTGCAATTTAAGATAATCATTGCTGTCTAAATACTTTAAAAAATGTAGTGATTTAACTTAGATTCTTTTGGGGGGCAATTGACTTCCAGGCAAGTGATTTTCAGCCATTTCAGAATTTGCTTGCCTGACTGAGGAAGTGTTTAAACAATCATATAGCACGCTGTATACTCTTGATATAAACTCACTTGGATTCTTCTGGTGACTTCTTATCTCCGCTTCCATTGACGTCCTCCTTCTCATCCCTGTCCCTCTTCCTCTCGCTCCGATCTCCATCACTCCGGTCTCCATCTTTCTTGTCTCCGTCTCCCTTGCCATCCGATGCTCCTTCCTTCAGCTTGCTCAGCTCCGCCGTGATCCGCTCCTGCTCTTGCTGCAAACAAAAAAAAACAAACAACGTGATGAACTTAAAAACAATTTTAGATACTAGTACATCTTGGAATGATTGGGTGTCAGTATAATTTAGAAGAAGAAGAAGAAGAAGAAGTATAATTTAGATAATGTTAAAACCAGATTTTTTTGTGTCTGTGGGTCCCCCCATTATTTGAAACTTTCTCTATATGAAAGCTTCAAATCCTATTGTAAAACGTATCCCCCATGATTTAAACTGTGATATAAGTATTAAATAATTTTCGAGAGAATGTTACTCCAATGAATGGTGGCTTCACATGAGATAAGCTAACGTTAATGATATAAATGCTGAAGAAATCATCTGATTTTACAGCAAACTTATTTGGGTTGATTTAAGTAATTTGAATTAAATTAAATAAAATCTTCTATTACTCTAAATTCTGATCAAAACATATGATTTTACAGCATAGCATAATTATTTAGATTGATTGTAATTGTTTTGATCAAATTAAATCAATTCCACATGAAATAAGCAAAGATCAGATTAAAATCAAATCAGTTCAGAGTAGATAAAAATCAAGTCAAATCAGACCAAAATAAAATCAGACAAGATCAATATCAAAATAAAAATAAAAATAAAATCAACTTCATATTAAATCACAACAAATCAAATCAGGTCAACTCTTTCCTACCTGTCTCTTCTTGATCTCTTCCTTCTTCTGTTCAAGAAAAGGAGCCGGAATACCAGCAATATTCTCTTGTGCGCTGGTAAGCAGCGTCCACAGTTCACTCATGAAAGCTAGAGCATTCTTTGCATTCAGGAATCCAGTGAGGTTTATCTGCATAGTCTTGGGGTCTGGATGCTGCAAAGGCACACACAACAAACATCAAGTATTAGACAAACTTCATCGAATTAGACAAGATATATGCCCTTTTTCATAAAGCATCTCATCAATAACAAAGCAGAGCTACCAACAGTTGCATTTTCATTGCCCAGGTTCATTTGCTGGGAGATTTAGGCATGCTAGTTTAGTTACAATAAGTCCTAAAATATAAACACAATAAAAATGGCAAGCAATAGATAATAGTTTGTAATATCAACTTACCATATGCTAAAGGAAAATCCAACTGGTTGGTAGCACATTAATTCTACTTTGCAATTGGCTACTGATAGATACTTTTTGAAAAAGGGCCTATATCAATGGTGCTGTGTGCACAAGCTATACTGTTTATCACCATATCACATTAAATTTGTCAATATGACATTTCAAACATCGCAAACCAGTTGATCTGCATCAGCATTGCAAATTCCTAATTTGTCAAAAAATAGCACTAACAAAATTTTGTACAATTTATTCCTGAGAAGAGCATCTTTTGTGCTTATTTTCTCAGAGCAAAATATAATGGATTGGGAAAATTTGATGTATTGAAAACTTTTTCTTATCTCATAAATTAAAAGAATACTAATTGGTCAATCTTTTCCACATAAGAATTTAGCTATTTCACTCTAAACCAAACTTTGAATTTGTATAATTTTTCCAGTATTTCACTTACCTGATTTCAATACAAGGCACAACAAAATGGTAAATCGATAAAATAGTAATAGTTAACACTCCTCATAAAATATTGACCCTTTTTAATAAACCTATCAATAATATGAAATACATGTACAGTATAAGTTTAAAAGTAATGAATAAAGTTCCTAAAAAAGGGGGACTAGCAGTGACAAAGCACTGGCAAAAGAAATCATGTGATACACAAGCTTAAATATAACCCAAATCTAGCAAAGAAAGAAAGTGGTCCTCGATCTAAAAAAAAATTAAAAAAAAAATAGAAAAAGAAAACTTCAGATTACCATTTAATGTGCTTGTATGAGTGAGTAGTAACATATTCTGGTAATTCAATATTCTGATTTAATTCAACTTGGCTTTCTTTTATTTTCTTTTTTTCAATTTGGTGGAAAAAGACAAGTTTTGTGACCATATCTAATCAATCTACCTTTATAAATTACAGACCTACCTTTTCAGCTCCAGACCATACTAAGTGTTTGAGGGGCAATCCCACAATTAATCAGGTTACAACATACAATCAAACCTGTCTACAGAGGCCACCCCAAGGGAAACAGAAAAAGTGGCCACTGTAGACAGGTGGCCTTTATAGACAGGTTCTATAACATGCATTTTCACCTGGAGGGAATCAATTTAAGTGGCCACTATAGACAGGTGGTCACTATAGAC
>BQKZ01007691.1:0-11415 GCA_036244855.1 Temnopleurus reevesii | reverse complement strand
TTCATCCTCACATGGTTATACGTACTTGAGCCAAGTTTGGTCAAAATCCGTCAAGCGGTTCTGAACTTATTGCGGTAACAAGGTCCGGACGGACGCACGCACGCACGGACGGACGGACAACCCGAAAACATTATATGCCTCCGGCACCACCTTACGGTGGCGGAGGCATAAAAATACCCAAAATGTAATGTAGTCTCACCTCTTGGGCGACCGGCTCCTGCTTCTTCTCGACCTTCGAGGGGGTGATGGTCGACTGCGACGACGGTCGGGTGACCTTCTTGGTGACCTAAGAAGAAACATACGATCTAGAATTACTATCATGACCAGACAATATGACTCTTGTCCTAAAAGTGATGTCAATGGCAGGATTTTAAGATTTTTAAAACATTTTTTTTCCAAGAAATGGTCTCAGAATTCACTGTGAGCAGAGGGGACAAAGGATTTTGGACATAGTAAACAACTCCACTGAAGTGTTCACAATGGCTAGATACACACACCAAAAAAAGTTTTCATCGCTCTTATTCTACAGAGGAATGTAAATCAGGCTCTATACAATTTAATGGGAGAGTTACTTTCTTTTGTGTCCACATAGCTATTGTGAAGGCTTCAATGGAGTTTTTTAATTTGTACAAAATCAGTTGTTCCTTCTGCTCACAGAGATTACCTCTACTTTTCCATGCAAAATACGTAAATACCCAAGACACATGGTGTATTCCTGATTCATCTGGCCCCAAAATGCTAGAATACATACCATGTATCCAGCACCCAAAGGATCTTGCTAAAATTGATGGAAAATAAAAAGTCCTCCCCCCCCCTCCATTGGAATCAAGAATGCAAATGAACATTGCATAGTTTTAACTTCTTTTTTTTTTACTTTTTCACTCTGTAGTTGAACATTGCTCCCAAGATACAAGCCCCCCCCCCCCCCCACTTTGAAAACAAAGAGTTTGGACATACTCGTCAAGAATGTCACTTTAGTTGAAGCAACAAATAACATTTGTGCATTCTCATCTACCAATACAGAAGAGATCAATGTAACTTACCTCCGACGAGGGGGCGATCTTCTGCGTGGGCTTGGTGATCGCCGCCTTGGCGAACGATGTCTAGATCTGCAATTTGAAATAAAAAATTAAATTATCATTAATCAGGTTTGTAGTTATATCTACAAATTGTATGTCTAGGAGACTGACCAACCCTATGAAAATGGAACGACCCGATTTTTTTTTTTGCTTTTCACTCAAATTCAAACCAATCACAGTAAAATTACTGGACAACAAGTGCAATATAATCCAAACAGTAACTTCTAGACATTTTAGGGCTTTTCACTCCATTCCAAGTCTTACTTTCTTCATGAAATCTGTTCCAAAATTGGAAAAAAATAGGTAAATTTTGTAAAAACTTTTTCGACAAACCGACGCACTTTTTGAAGGTCATTCTTGGACATCAAAACAATTCTTTTTTGCCTAATACAATCCGACCTCATTACAAATAGCACTGATATAATGAGATCTCGTTATAATAAGGTAGTTTTCTTTGTCCCATCTCTTTGTATTTTATTGTATTTTGGCCTTGATATAACAAGGTTTCTCTGGTCCCAAGGACCTTGTTATAACAAGGTTTGACTGTACCTGAAAACATAGGGATAATTTAAAAGCCTCACCTCGATGCCGACCTTCTCCTATAATCTCTGCGCCTGTCCCTAGACCTAGACCCCCTGTCCCTCCTCCTGTCTCGGGACCTGGACCTCGATCTGGACCTCTTTTCCCTTCGCCTATCACGAGAACGAGACCTGCTCCTCGACCTCCTGTCCCGTCGTCGTGGTGATGACCTGTGTCGTGACCTTGACCGGCTTCTTGACTTGCGTCGCCGATCTGAACTTCTCTTCCTCCGGTGTCTGTCGGGCGAAGATGTTCTCCTCTTTCGCCTCCTCTCGTCATCACTACTATCATCCCTATCATCCTTCGATCTACGAATAGAAAAAAAATCGGAAAATTGGGTTATCACTGTATCTCTATCATGTTGTAATTCATGTATTCAGGTTTTGTATTTCATTAGCCATCCTTTTCCCTTTAATTAATTTGCTCCGAGCACCTTGAACATCTAATAAAGATGCAAAGTGAGCTACAAAAGATGCATGTAATATTATGAACATATTTACTTTTCTCTTTCACAGCCTTGACAATTTACGCAAGGTGGCGTTATTTTACCTGCCACAATATGAGGGGGTGTGCCTAAATTGGAACTGGAGTTAAATGATGACTAGGCACTCTAGTGCTCTTCACTCGTGGGTCTCCTACTAGTGATTCCTTCACCTGAGGACGAGTCAGTTAAATCTACTCGGAACGTCGTTTTTTTTTTGTTATCTTTTTGAGCTTTTGCTCAGTCCTTTTCAGGACTATTTCTTGAAAGATAACCCTACACCACATGGTGCAATCGCAAACCTTTTTGAATGAATTGAAAAGCTATTTTGTTTACCTTTTGGGGAAGATGGTGTTCCCTTCTCTAAAAACTTGAGACAAGGTGTTCCAGATTGGAACCTGGATCTTGAGTAGATCTGGAACTTGGACTTTAACTAGACCGAGAATTAGACTACCAATTCAAGACATTCTGTTTACCTTTTCTTCTCAGCATTCTTCACAATCCCGACAGGTGGGGGAGATGGCGTTCCTTTATCCTCTACCTTGGGAGGTGGTGTGCCCGAGTGGGACCTAGATCGCGATCTAGACCTAGATCTAGACCGGGACTTAGACTTCCTCCCCTCCTTCGACCCATCACCTTCTGGTGCTGCAGAGGTGGACGGGCCAGGACTCCGAGGGGAACCCTTGTCATCTTTTTCATCTTTCATATCATCCTTCGACGATTCAGGACGAGGTTCCCAATCCCATTTAGCAGATCTAGGTGCTGGTCTATCAAAGTAGAAAAATATATTGTTCTCATTAAAAGTAACTCTGTATGATATAAATGTTTCCGGAAATAAACAAAAGGGCAATATTTATCATTCTTAAAATTTTCTTAACCAGTTCGTAAATACATAACGCTGAGCATTTTATTTTGGTAGCCTTTTGAAGAAGAATGTACTGTCTTTGAATAGACGGCAAATAAAAACAATGCATGCAGGAACATCTGGACAAAATTAAACATCATGGAAATTTGAAAAAGCACCCCGAGAGCCGAAGTTATTCTATTTTAAAACCATTGTTTTATGCTCGTCTTGTTAAATGCGCAAACCGTGCGCGAATGATAATGCGCGTTACAATATGCAAAGTTGCAGTTGATTTGCAGTTGATTTTGAACAACATCCCCCAAGTGTGCTATAATAGAAAAATTTGTACAATAGAAAATTGACCTTGCACTTAAAATATTGAAATTGGAGTTCTCTTCTCTTACTTAGATTCCTCTGGTGATTTCTTATCTCCGCTTCCGTTGACATCCTCCTTCTCATCCCTGTCCCTCTTCCTCTCACTCCGATCTCCATCACTCCGGTCTCCATCTTTCTTGTCTCCGTCTCCCTTGCCATCAGATGCTCCTTCCTTCAGCTTGCTCAGCTCCGCCGTGATCCGCTCCTGCTCTTGCTGCAAACAAAAAAAAACAAAAAAAACGTGATGAACTTAAAAACAATTTTAGATACTAGTACATCTTGGAATGATTGGGTGTCAGTATAATTTAGATAATGTTAAAACCAGATTTTTTGTGTCTGTGGGTCCCCCCATTATTTGAAACTTTCTCTATATGAAAGCTTCAAATCCTATTGTAAAACGTATCCCCCATGATTTAAACTGTGATATAAGTATTAAATAATTTTCGAGAGAATGTTACTCCAATGAATGGTGGCTTCACATGAGATAAGCTAACGTTAATGATATAAATGCTGAAGAAATCATCTGATTTTACAGCAAACTTATTTGGGTTGATTTAAGTAATTTGAATTAAATTAAATAAAATCTTCTATTACTCTAAATTCTGATCAAAACATATGATTTTACAGCATAGCATAATTATTTAGATTGATTGTAATTGTTTTGATCAAATTAAATCAATTCCACATGAAATAAGCAAAGATCAGATTAAAATCAAATCAGTTCAGAGTAGATAAAAATCAAGTCAAATCAGACCAAAATAAAATCAGACAAGATCAATATCAAAATAAAAATAAAAATAAAATCAACTTCATATTAAATCACAACAAATCAAATCAGGTCAACTCTTTCCTACCTGTCTCTTCTTGATCTCTTCCTTCTTCTGTTCAAGAAAAGGAGCCGGAATACCAGCAATATTCTCTTGTGCGCTGGTAAGCAGCGTCCACAGTTCACTCATGAAAGCTAGAGCATTCTTTGCATTCAGGAATCCAGTGAGGTTTATCTGCATAGTCTTGGGGTCTGGATGCTGCAAAGGCACACACAACAAACATCAAGTATTAGACAAACTTCATCGAATTAGACAAGATATATGCCCTTTTTCATAAAGCATCTCATCAATAACAAAGCAGAGCTACCAACAGTTGCATTTTCATTGCCCAGGTTCATTTGCTGGGAGATTTAGGCATGCTAGTTTAGTTACAATAAGTCCTAAAATATAAACACAATAAAAATGGCAAGCAATAGATAATAGTTTGTAATATCAACTTACCATATGCTAAAGGAAAATCCAACTGGTTGGTAGCACATTAATTCTACTTTGCAATTGGCTACTGATAGATACTTTTTGAAAAAGGGCCTATATCAATGGTGCTGTGTGCACAAGCTATACTGTTTATCACCATATCACATTAAATTTGTCAATATGACATTTCAAACATCGCAAACCAGTTGATCTGCATCAGCATTGCAAATTCCTAATTTGTCAAAAAATAGCACTAACAAAATTTTGTACAATTTATTCCTGAGAAGAGCATCTTTTGTGCTTATTTTCTCAGAGCAAAATATAATGGATTGGGAAAATTTGATGTATTGAAAACTTTTTCTTATCTCATAAATTAAAAGAATACTAATTGGTCAATCTTTTCCACATAAGAATTTAGCTATTTCACTCTAAACCAAACTTTGAATTTGTATAATTTTTCCAGTATTTCACTTACCTGATTTCAATACAAGGCACAACAAAATGGTAAATCGATAAAATAGTAATAGTTAACACTCCTCATAAAATATTGACCCTTTTTAATAAACCTATCAATAATATGAAATACATGTACAGTATAAGTTTAAAAGTAATGAATAAAGTTCCTAAAAAAGGGGGACTAGCAGTGACAAAGCACTGGCAAAAGAAATCATGTGATACACAAGCTTAAATATAACCCAAATCTAGCAAAGAAAGAAAGTGGTCCTCGATCTAAAAAAAAATTAAAAAAAAAATAGAAAAAGAAAACTTCAGATTACCATTTAATGTGCTTGTATGAGTGAGTAGTAACATATTCTGGTAATTCAATATTCTGATTTAATTCAACTTGGCTTTCTTTAATTTTCTTTTTTCAATTTGGTGGAAAAAGACAAGTTTTGTGACCATATCTAATCAATCTACCTTTATAAATTACAGACCTACCTTTTCAGCTCCAGACCATACTAAGTGTTTGAGGGGCAATCCCATAATTAATCATGTTACACCATACAATTACAAGAGACATTGGAAGTGACAAATATTTCTAAAATGGCAAATTTCTGTTTTTATCTTCTGCAGATTGAATCCCTGATGAAGGGTATTTGTTTATCCATTGCTGGAACAAAAGAAAATCAATACTTTAATCAATTCAATAAATGGAATGAGCATCTAAAATGTAGATCCTTCTATATAATATGTTGTCTAAATGTATATATGTAACATTATTAATGATGAAATTGCCCTTGTATTTATCACTCTAACTCTTAAAATGTTAGGATACATAAACTAAGACTCATAAATGCCCCATAAAAAAAAAGAAATAATAATAACTTAAAAGATACCATCAGAGTAGTGAGCATGCTAACTTGATCGTCAATCCGACTGCCCCAAAAAAATATCCCATTCAACTAAATCTTCATTCATTTTGGCTTTATTCTTTACAAGAGTACCAAAGTGCCGCATCACACAGGTCCCCTTTGCACTGTTTCCACGTGGTTCAGGACACTAGTTGGAGAATCTATGCCAACCATGCCGGAATATGCATGAGAATAGCTTAAAATATGAATAAGCAAACAGCTGAACCAAAACGTTTTCTCATGGGCAGAAAGCAACACAAAATTTCCAGAATGACTGTTATCTCTGACAAGCTAAGACTCGGCTTAATTTTGGAAAGTTGAATGCAATCAAAATGGGAATCAGATGCTGATGCAAAAGTATCACGTCCCAAAATTTTATGACTTTCTAGCTAATTTACAGGCTTGATTGTTTAGAATCAGGACCTCGTTAACAAGACTGTGACATCAGCACTTTGGTACCCTATAAAAAAACCTACATGCTTAAATGATATAAATGTGAGAATTGGACTCTTTGCGGAGTTTATTCTACACTGCACTGCTTTCAAACACAAACCAAGCAAGTGTTTTTAAGAGATCGTGTCTCTTGAATGCCTGTACCGTGTCATTAGTGAGAGTGTTATCCTCGAGGAGCCTGTCGACTTTCTTTTACCGTTTCGGCTGCTGAGCTACGTTCGTAAACCCTCTCACTGCCCGCCCGCAATAATAGGGGGCGCTTGCACCGCATCGTGGGGGAGATGTGTGTGAGCGAATATTTAATCAAACAATCTGAGCGTAAGAGATGAAAGTCAGCATATCAGCTTACCAGAAAAAAACATGACATGAATGGATATAATTCAGCTACAAAACAACATATCCCTAAATGTTCTAAATATTTTTTAAATACTTATAAAACTTAAACAGCAAGCAACGATTGGTCTGAAATAGTTTTTGTTTTTTTGTCTCTCTGAATGTAGCTAGTTAATTTAGTGATAATTTTGTCTTCATTTGATTTGAGGTACAATTTTTTTTGTGTTCTGCTACAATGCAATGTCAGGAAAAGCAATATTCTTAATGTTTTGCAAGAGTGCATTATAAAATCTAAATATTTAAGAACAACATGTCTGTTGGTGTTCTTTGTAAACAAATACGTATTTGCAATGACGAATAACTCATTGCATAAAATTCTTTGTTTTACCAATTTAGATGCAGTTTTGATTAAACCCTGTTTAAATGAACACTGTTACAATTCTTTGTGGAAATATTTTGCTGTTGTTTTTATTGTTCCAAATCTTTGTTATTTTCTACTTTCTATAAAAGAGTAATACCTCTATTCTGATTTAAAACATTTCAATGATTCTACAGTACTGTTTGTCAAGGGTGTAGAAGGTAGAGAAACCTGAAAGAAATTATCCATACTTGAAGGAATATAAAAAGAACATGAAATTGTAACAATAAAATTCAGAACGTAATTAGAATCAAGAGCATATCAAAACTTACATTGAAAAGGGAATGAAGCATTTAGAAATACAAATTTATGCAATGTTTTTTCAATAAATAGCATGGTATGAACTCATGTTAAAATACTAAAATGCTAGAAACTATGCAATACTCACTTTGCTGAACAGATTTTGGATACTATTTTCGAAATATTTATATATCTGAAGTTCTGAACTATCTGAGGTGCCAGGACAGTGTTTCACCAAGCTTCAAATTTAGGAATGACTTCAAGAATGACTTGTTTCAATTTATGTGCTAAAAGATTGAGAGTTTTTATGAGTACAACACTTACATGAAAAAACATAGGACAGTCTTTCT
Organism: Temnopleurus reevesii; assembly: GCA_036244855.1. NCBI lineage: Eukaryota > Metazoa > Echinodermata > Echinoidea > Temnopleuroida > Temnopleuridae > Temnopleurus > Temnopleurus reevesii. The sequence continues at coordinate 3,670 of BQKZ01007691.1, read as the reverse complement.
TAAAATCACTCTTAATAAGAATGACTTGATGAAACATGGTCTCTTCATTACTTACCGACTAACTCCAGTCTTTCTTATAATCATTCTTAACTGAAGAATGACTTTGTGAAACACTGTCTCCGCGATACTTACCAAAGAAGGAATCCTGCTGACAACATCTATCAGAAGAGATTTTGAGACCATTTTTTTTAATATCCAGTTCACATTTTGTACAATAAATCATGTGACTTTTCTGATTATCCACTATCGAAAACTTACACTTGGTTTGAAGAACTGCTTCTGTCAGCACAGATCCCATTATCACTTTTTGAGAAAAGGGCTTGTACGTGATGTACAATTTGAAAACATTTATTGCAAGACAGATAATGTAGATCAATATTAAAAATGTATTTTTTGTGATGAAGTGCCAGAAGATGAAAACAAAATTAATCACATAAACCCTTTTCAAAGCATCTTGGAGTCACAGGATTTCTGCACTTACCTGATAGTATCATCTTTAAGGCAAACTAAGTATTCCTTAATAGTCTTTGTATAATACTGTCCTGCTATTTCTCAAACCTGATGTATAGTATAATAGGATATATTTCGAGCTCCAAAATATCTAGCAATAAAAATTGTTCCCTGCACTAGGTTGTTGAGTCTTCCTCTCTTTTTCTAAAAAAAAAAATAAAATGTTAGGATATCCCTCAACAAAGGCACACCATCTAAAATAATTTTGATTACAAAACATTGGTTTGACAACTACTCAACTAGAACGTATAATATACCTCAACCTAATACAGTACCTACCCCCATCTCTTCAAGGATAAATGCAGTCAAACCTGTCTTAGCAGCCACCTGTCTATAGCACCCTCCTGTCTACAGTGGCCTTATAAATTGATTCCCATCAGACCAAATTATGATTTGTAGAAACTGCCTACAGAGGTCTCTTGTCTACAGTGGCCAAATTTTCCATCTCTCTTGGGTAGCCACTATAGACAGGTTAGGCTGTACACTTGTCCAATCTCATATAGCCTAACATGGATCTATACTTACATTATGTTCTCATGGTATCCAAGCCCCTTTCACAACTGGTTGCATGACTATTGACTCGCGATGGCACTGAAAATCAGTGAAACAGTCTGAAAAAACCTGGATAGGCATTTCGATCCATAAAAAAATGCTTTCTATAGCAAATGAAAATTGAAAAAAAAAGTCTGATATGTTCCATCCCCGATTGACAACCATTTTGATTGTGTTACAACATATAAAGTCACAGAAGCCAAAGGTTACTGTTGCATGAAACATGTAAATCCTGTACGTATTATTCATAGGAGTTTTTCTTTCTCTCCATGCAACACAGCCCTTTGGATAATGTCACAAGAAGGCCCATATAGAGACTATTGTAATTGAAATGATTCAAACAACCAGTTGCAAAAGTAGGCTAATTCACTACCTTGGCAATTTTCTTACCTTTTAAGTTCCCTGGCGACAACTTTGAGATGCAAACTGTTCTAGAATATGCACAAGGTAAATTGTTATCACAATTCACTTTCAAAAATGAATAGCTGAGAATAGGGTCATTATTGCCACATTTTCACTGCTTACTTTTATTCAGATGTAATCATCCACAATTCAATTTTACCCCATTAATATTCAAGAATGGTTGGCATCTCTGACATCTACTCTGTACCCACCTTATAGGTACACTTCCCAAAGAAGGAAACAAAACAAGAAACGCCCATAAGAAAATGAGCGACTCTTTCCCATTAAAAAATGGTATCTGCTTTCAACACACATTTCAATGGGATGTCCGCAACCCTTTTATTGCAAGCGATTCCTGTCACAACAAATCTTGTCCAAAGAGATGCAGTAAACGCCCTTCAAATATCTCCGCAAAAAAAAATACATTTAGGGTGAACATGTGTAAAGGGATGCTTCACACTTTTTTCCGAAATCACAAATCAGAACTTTCTGACGGTTTGGAAGGTTTAGTCATCCATTGTCCATGCACCACAGAACATCCGGTACAGCATCTAAAGCTGATCCAAAGTTTTGGGATGCATGAAGCGTCTCGAATTGTGCTTTTAAAAAAATCAAGACAGCAGTGTAGGAAGATTTTTTTGTCAATGCATAAAATAACTTCCTGTTATTCTATCAGTCATTCAAGCAAAATTTTACAGCAGAATGCGTTTGGCAGATTACTACATCATATTGAACAAGACTTTAATAACAACATCTATTTCAAACAAATACTATCATGAAATCATAGGAGGACATTGTTACATACCTGAGTTAGTTGACCTATACCAATGCAAAATTGTCTGAGTTCATACCATGACTATTACACATGAAGTTGAGAATATCGCTTAAATCAAAGGTCTACAAAAGATACATTTCGAAACCTACCTCTTCTTCTAGCTGATTAAAGATGAATTCGATGAGAACGTCGTCTTCGACTCCAAGCATTTCTGTGACTTTGGTTGTTATCCATGGCTTCAGTGTGTCCAGGTTCACTTTGCTCATGCTCACCTGAAGAAAGTTAAAAAAAGCATTTCCAAAAAATAAAACATCTTTTTTAATCTATGTCTACTAAAAGGGTCCCAACAAAAATTTGAAAACAGAATTACATGACTTTCCCATCAATAAATCGCTCGAGTTCATTCCATGGCTTTATTTCTGACATGGTCTCCAAAATTGCACATGCTATGATGGCCTCCAACTCCCCTCAAAAGCTTCAACTCACTATCTTTCTCATGACATCATTAGTCGGTTGTTTCATCATCAGGGTACCATTTTTAATTCACCAGCACCCAAAATTTGATGGAATTCCATGAGTTTTCTAAGATTGTAACAAACTTTCCCCATTCCTTATCTTTTCCTGGATTTTGGAGGACAGTGGATTCCCTGATTAAAAGTCACCCGGGAAAAATTCTTTTTCAGGTGCTATAATTATATAAACTCTATTGAACATATATTCTATGTACAGATTGATTTTGAAGTGTGTATTTTGATTACATCATGTTTAGCAATATCATCGGGAAGATTTGGGGCCAGATATGGGAATTTTACATTCCAATTTTTGTTTTATACATGTACATTACAAGTTTCATTGTTTTAGTGCTAACCAACCAAGTAAAATGGCGAAAATCTTAACTGTGTTTCCTGATATGACAGTGATCCTGATGAATGGGACTGGTTATGTTAAGACAGGTTGATATGCACAATAGGAAAACACTTACCCTCTTCTCTAGAATAGGATTGAATTTGAGCGATCTCAAAAGCTTCTTCTTCTTGTTTGTAAAGCGGTTGTCCTGATCGGCACTGGTGCCCTGGTGAGGAAACAAAATCAGATATCACAAATAATGATTCAATCATACAATGATACATTTCAATATTATATATGTTATATCACCTGGGATTTCTCTATCCGTTGTTTTAAATTATTTATTTTGTTCCCTTTTATTTCAATCACTCAATAAGTTTTAAGCGCGCATGCGCGATTTGCGCTGACGTCATGATTCCAGATCCGAATCATCCTCATCATCGTCATCTCCATCTCACTTTGTTTTGCTTTATTTTGTTTAATCATTTCCTATATTCAAGTCCATAGAATGTATCATTGGTAAGTTAACAATTATACTTATGCTAACTATTAAGTGGTTGTTGTGATGAGTATTGTTATTATATT
>BQKZ01007690.1:31000-44354 GCA_036244855.1 Temnopleurus reevesii | reverse complement strand
TATATTATAGCCACATCAATTCTGCAAGCATTCCTGAAAGAACAGTGTTGATTCCTCATTTGAAATATGATATTGATCCATTTTCAATAAATTTGTATACAAAATGAATGAGGGTTTCTCCATGTATGACATCACAGATTATGCTAATTGGCTATACGTTGCCAATTCAAGGATGCCCAGCACAGATGGAAATTACAACTTTGAAAATTCATAACTTTTGAACGGATTATCCGATTTTGCTCAAATTTTCACAGTTTGTTCATCTGATTTTCCTTCATTTACTGACTGTACATTATTGTCTGGGTGTAATTCCCCTTTAAGGGGATAAAGAAGAAACTCGGCCTGCTTTGATGTTCAGTATCAGTTTACAAAGTCAGAAATAGTATTGCACCAAATGATTTTATCAAGTTTTATGTCTCATTTTATTGGTAAATACTGTCAGCTCTGCTTACGTCAAACCTGTCTAAGTCGAATAATTGCCCAAGTCGATGTGAAGTTTAGACCAAGTCATGTAAAACCTGTGTCATTTACCACTTCTAAGTCAAATTTTTCAGAAGTCAGAGAGATTGTTGTGGTCCCCAGAGATTCAACTTAGGCAGACTTACATTTATTTGTTTTTTATTATCATATGCAAGGATTATATTTGTTTATGATTAAGAGGTGTATATTTTTTCTTGTAAATATCATTGAAGATGAAGCAATCTAATAAAAAGTTTCTTCCAGTTTTAACAGTCTTTCTTCTTATTTTAAAGTAAATATGAAGAATCAATACTATGGCTCAAGTATTTGATAAAGTGATGTTAATAGGGAGTCAGACATATCAAAAGTTAGCTAATCAATTGGACTACCCGCAGGGACTCCTATTGGATGTGCAGAACGAACTCCAACCGGTGTTGAACCGAACGAACACGGGACGTGGCTGTATGGACGAGATGGATGGTGCGATGGGAGAGAGGTTGACCCGTGGATTGTAGATGTGACCTCGCAGATCACCATGGAAACCGATAACACTATTCAGTACTTCGGGTGGTTTAATGGAACGGATCCAAACCCATCAGAGAATCCTGGCTCTATAATCATGTACTCCTACCTTGTCATATATCAGTGACTTGTTTCGAAATATTTTTTTTCTATTGATTGTTTTTAAGACCTCATAAGGTTAATTTGAGTCCAGGGTTGCATTTCATAAACCTGTGTGTAGATCTAAGCACGACTTTACAAACGACTGGTGATTCTTTCTTTGGTTTGATTCAATGCCAGGAGCAATCATGGAGTGCGAGAAAAGATCACCAGTCGATCGTAGAGTCATGCGTAGATCTACACATATCTTTATGAAACACAGCCCTTGATATCATTTAGGACTGAAAAAGTAAGGATTAGGTATTTAGGTCAGAAGATTTGAAAATGTCTGACATAAAATATACATGAGGATATAAATCAATATCAATAATCAAACCTTTGAACCCAGGATTTTTCATGAGAGATAGCATGATAGCAATGCACTCAGCAATTCCCATTGATTTGATTTGAAATTGTATTGAATAAGAATGTCAAATGGCAACCCAATGGCTGCAATGATTTAAATGTACAAAGTAAAAAAAACAATATTGAAAACAGCAGTCACTAACCTCTCATCGATATTTCAGGATGGTGAGCGATACTGGGTATGAAAGAGAAAATATTGCCTCATTGTCGTGTATTTTGTCCAACATCACCATCGTATTGATAGTCTATACTTCAAACAAATTCTCTCCCTTTTCTATGTACTCAGCATATATTTCTTATGCATCCATGTTAGAGTGTGCTTGTCTTTAATGCACAAACATATGTACGATATTTTTCTATTCACTTTGCAATATTTTATATAAAATAGCCTTCAAGTTGGTAAAAACATTTGTTTGTATATTTGGTTTGATCATGAATAAAAAAAAACAGGTGTTGTGAAAGTGTATTTCTTCAAATAGAAGTGTCTTTTTTAAGTTTGTATCATGTAATTCAAACAAAAGTTTTACTTAAATTTCACCATACACTGTGTCATTGGAAAGGGCACACAGACATACACACACACACACATTTCACCATCTTTTTTCCTCTCTCTCATCCATTCCTCTGTTTACTCCTCTTTTCCGGTACGAAGTTGATATAGAATACACAACACCATGTTCAAGTTGTTATTTTGATCTTGTATTGCATATATAAAACAAATTAATATAAAGTCAATGTACATACATGTATGTATATTTCAATATGAGTAGTATTAAACAAAATTTAATGAAAATGCAACTTTATTAAATTAAAATGGCTGAGTATATTTAGGCAGCAAAGCTTTCAGAAAACGGGCACAACAAAATAAAATATACTTTTCAAGTGAACAAAGAAATGTTCATTCTCAGTAAAAGAAGAGTCTACCCAAACATGATATTTCTTCAACATGAGAAGAGAAATCAGATGAACAGAACAAAAAAAGTTTGAGCAAAATCAGACAATTAATGAGAAAGATATGAATGTTTAAATATTTAGACATATTGGCAACTGATGGCGTCACAGGTGCACACCTGACTACATGTATTTATCATATTCATATCAATGTTATAAAATGTTATTTTTTTTCCCCAAAAATATGGTTTCCTCAAAATTTTAACTCTAGGATATCTCCATGATAGATATGTGAATCCCCTATTCGCATGTTTACATTCATACAAAATTTGCATATTTTTGTAAAAATTATGTATTTTTCAACTCGTTAAAAATCCATAACTTTTAATTACTTGTCCGATTTTCTTCAAACTTTTTATTGTTCTGCTTGCCAATTTTTTCTGCTCCTATTAAAAAATATTATTTTCGGGTAGACTCTTCTTTTAAATGTACACAATGGAAAAGTCTTCCATTTCATCTTGGAAATCATGATGTATACATACTCCTTTTTTGAAAGATTATCTGTAACAACAGACGGTGCAACTTCAAACCTTACTCATATACTTCCGTCTTTTACAGCAATTCTTGATCAAGTTCAAATCAATTCCTCAACGTCAATATAATTTCTCAAAAACTTCTCCTCCCCAAGTGGATTAAATGTCATTGATTTTGTGTCTGAGTTGCTAGGCTTGAATAAATAGCTATTGCGATTTTGATAAATAGGCCATTTATACGCTGATTTTCTCAAACAAACTGTTAAAGTACCTTTATTTTTTCATTAAAAAAAAAAATCCTTGTGACAATTATGTGAATAATTTCAATATCCAGTCACAAAAGTATCTCAAGTGCCACCTCTCCCATAGCTGATCCACATGTTTTTGTGAAATCGTCACTTTCATCAACCATCAAGATTAATCTTTGTTGGTAAGCTCAGAGTTTGCTATGATCACAGGCAGGGGTTCTCTTGATTTAGTTTTAGTAGAAAAAATGGGTTATTTTGTCTATGTGATAGTTAGTCATTTCTCACTGACCTACGAACACACTATAATACAAGTGTATGCAAGGGAAACATATTTCAGAAAAATTTAAACATGAAAGTATAACTAATATTATACCACAAAACACACACGGCTCATATAAAAGAGAAAGAAAACTACATCTGGACTTGGTGAGGAGGTGACAAGAAGCAATTAACCCCGAAGCACAAGTACAGTGGAACCTCGTTATAAAGAGGTCGGATATAGCGACATACCTGCTATAACAACGTGATTTTATTAGTCCAGCTCTTTATAGTTCTTTGTTTTTTTACCCTGATATAGTGAGGAACCTGGTATAACAAGGTAATTTTCATCGTCCCAAGGACCTTGTTATAAAGAGGTTTCACTGTATTGATGTTTCAAAGCTTTGTTGTTGATGTAAATAACCATTTCATTTTTGTTATATACTCATTGCCAAAGTAACCATGGCCATAATAACACACATTGAGTCTAAATGTCACACATCCTTGAGGGCATGAAGCACCATTAAAAAAATTACAAATCAAAACAAAATATTCAATGGCTCCTTATATGTCCATTATCTCTTAAAGGCATTGTATAACATTGTTTGAAGGTTTCACTTGTAGCAGAATGATAAGAATAATGCTTCATGGTACAACAAGTTATCTTTCTTGAAAATGTGAGTGGTCCTGAAAAGGACCAACCCACTGTCTAAGAGTGGGTAGGTCCTTTTCAGGACCACTCACATTTCCAAGAAAGATAACTCGTTGTACCGTGAAGCATTATTCTCGGCATTGTATAACATTGTTTTCTTCTAGTTGTTTGCTTGAATTACTTTTCATGTACAAATTACTTATTGGAATCATATCCTTTCATTTCAACTTAAAACATTACATGTATAAATTTAAAGGCATTGTGAAACATACAGATGAAATAAAATAGATGGACAATAAGGTATATAGAATATGAAATAGTACAACTATATGACCAAAAGAAAGATAAAGTTTGTGAATAAAAGAAATGGATATAAACATGACAAATATAAAACCTACATAGAAATGGACATGTATAGTAAATTGGAAAAAAAATATCTCATAAAATGCGGACATTGATTAAAAGAATATAACACATAAATACAAGTTCATGGACTTGTCTTTTGGTGAGATAAAGAAAATGATATTCTAAAGTAATAAATATTTTAATGTGTTTAATATTCACAAATGGCATTTTAATTTTACTTTATTGGCCCTTTTACTCACAAANCTGGGATTCTAATGTCATGGGCATGCCAAGACCATGGATGTGGATTTACGCAAGCTGTTTTCAAATCTACCACAGGCAAGCACTCTTTTTTTAATCTTATTTTTTTTTATTGATTCAAAGAAAAAGAATTACCCATCAATCGTTAAAAATAGACAAAGACACAAGCAAGAATAAAGAAAAAAAAACAATCAAGTGCAGCAAGTACCGGTAAAGATAAAGTAAAATATGATACATCAGCCTTCAGTGTCAAATCACAAATCGAACCTCCATTTACTAAAATGTTGCCTTAATTTCCCCTTCCTCTTTGGCACTCTGTATTCCGTGTCCTTATTGACATTCAGATAAGTCCTAAAACCTTGAAAATCTGGAGATTTTCTCTGAAATTTACATATACATGTATAAGTATAATACTTTAATCTTGACCTTAACAGGCTTGACATAACATCTCAAGCCCAATTGCCTGAAAATCACCATAAGTTGCAACTTTGTTATTCATTGTAAATTCTCTGGAATGATTCAAGCTTTTTTACTTTTGTTGCCATGGTAGTCGCCTTCAATGTCAAAGATACAATCAATGATAACTTTGGTGCAATAGCATCCAGTGCTGTGATTAACACCCTCACTTGAGAGAGTCTTATTTCAAACATTTTGTACCAATATTTTTGTATGTAAGTCTCCTTTCTTATATATCTTTATCATATTTTTTACATTGCTCACCAAATTCAAGTTTGCAAGGATTTGACCTTTGTGAAAAGTTGCCACCTATTCAATGTACTTCTTCTGCTGGATTGTTATTTGGAAAACAAAATTTGTAAGTTTTCTGGATATTCCATTTTCTAAAGATTTTTCATTACATATTCATTCATTCTTTGGTACAAAATCATTTCAAACTTTTTAAAGTGTCAATACTGTCTGGAAATAGTGCATCCAACTCCACACTGGGATACTGGATTTCTCTCTGAATATTGATTAAACATAAAGTGCAAGTCATAGTTATTTGGTTGCATATAAATTTAAGAACATTGGATCCACTGTGGAATATTTGGACCATATCTATCGTTCTGAGCTTTATAGTGATATCAGGTAATCAAAGAGTTATTACCCTCATCATATCCTACAGGGAAACATTTAATTTCGAATTTTTCATTGTCTATTCTCTGTTTTTTTTTTCAATTACAGGGTCCAGCTCTGAAATAATTTTGAAGAGATTGGATGCTAGATACGATTGGCTTCCCTCACCTGCCCAAGCCTTCTCTTCCTCACAATCTGTCATCCTTGCTGGCAATGGATGCTCTGGCAGGGAAGATGTGACTGGTCATATTGCTCTGGTGATTGATGGTGATTGCAGCTTTGCAGAAAAGGTATTAACATGTTGCTTGAATGTGATGACTAACATTTTTAGAGTAGTAGTAGAATTTAGTTGATTCAGCTAGTGATTAATTAATTATTCTAAACCTTTCATTAAAACTGGACATCTGAACTCATTGGTCCTGTAATATGTAAGCATATGCCTCCATGCTTATCTCTTTACATACAACATACAACATGCAGGAACACAATATGTGTTGGATATAAGAACTATTATTTTTCAAAACTCTCTGGTCATGAATTGATAATGTACAGTGTTTTTTTTTTGCTTACCTTGAATCATAGTATAAACTCAGAAAAATGGAATCAGAACTGGGCCAGTTATCTTTCTGTTCTTTTTCAGTGATGAACTGGTAACAAAACTGTAATATCAAAAGAAATTAGCCTATAGTAAAATTACCCAGGAAGGAACGTTTTTTGTCAAATTGAATGAAGGAACTATATGACTCTTTTCCCCCCCCCCCCCCCATTTTTTCTATACATACATTGCACCAAGTATATAGTCACATTTATATAAATGATCATCATATTGTATTCATAATGTTTACTAATGCAGGTACGGAACATGGAGGAATCGCAAGCAGTTGGAGTGATCATATACAGCAAGCCAGGCGAACCTGTTCAGGATATGAACTGTGAAGGAACAGAGTGTGAAACTCAGCTTAATATCCCAGCTACCATGATTCCTTACTCACAGCAACTTATTGATAGGTAATAATCCAAAACGATTTTTCTTGTTTTATACTCTATGTTACCATAGTTACCAGCACTAGAGAATGAAAAATAAGTAGATTTCTGTTGTTTTTACTGCCAAAGGCATTTGGGGTAGAGGTTGAAAAACATTTATTTGTACGGCGAAAAGCTGACATGTTGACATACAGACATGTTGATTGTCATAAAACAGGCTTTATCGTACACCTTTTATGAAGAATGATAATAATGATAATAATATTACTGCTACGTACTACTACTACTACTACTACTACTACTACTACTAATAATAATAATGATAATAATAAATGTTTCTCATATGGCACTTTTCCCATACTGCCCGAATCGCTCTAACAACAATATCATTGAAGCTTGAAGCTTGCATGAGGCTTGCCTAATAAGCAAGTAAAGTAATATGCATGCTGGGTTCTAACAATTGTTCCTGAAAGATACAGGAATAATAATGTCAGAAAGAAACCTGCATCGCATTTGTATCTCCTAAAAAAATAGCCAGTTGAAAGAAGCCACAGCGTACAGTCCAGATATGGAATGACAAAATATATGTCCGTGTTGAAGAATATTTCTACTTACCAATCATTTATTGTTATTTTATATTTCATTTGCTCTAAACGATTCGTGAACAATTTTCTCTGAGCGCCTTGAGCATCTAATTAGGTTGGAAAGTGCGTTATACGAGAGGCCATCATCATCATGTAAGATCCAGGTATTTTTTAAAATTATTATTGATAGTGTGCAGACTGTTGGAATGAATGTGAGTTTCCAGACGACTCCAAGTGAGAATTTCTACTTTGCAATCGATGAGCAGGGTCTGATTGCTGAGCTAGGGTGGCTCCTTTATCCTTCTTTTCAATTCTTTGTTTGGCAGGCTCAGTGGTAAGTCACCAATATGATATTATGAGTGAAACTGGGAATGATACATTTTTAACATTATATAAAATAAGGACAGGCAGCAGACGTTTTCAAGCCATTTATGCATATATATATATATATATTAGTTATTTTGAACTTTTTAAACAAGAAACTATGAAGTATTGAATTCCAACAATTTGTTCTCCAAAAAGATGATGAAATACACACATAGTTGTTCCATTTTCTCCTTTCACCGAACAGCATTCTGCATAACAACAACAATGGATAATTTAATTAAAAATAAAATGCATTTTGTACAATTTTCATATTCTTTTATGTTATAAGGTTATATTTTGGAGCTAATATGCCTTCTAACTTTAAGAAAAAATCAATGGTGTCTGTGTTGATAAAGGTATATCAACGTCCATGTATGTCACACTTGCCAAACAATGACATGTTAACCTAAAACAATATTTGTTAACAAGGGAGTACTATACATACATGTATATTGATAAAACAAGATGAATTCGGAATCCAATGATGTTTGTATATGATATGAAACTGTCAATGCCCAAAACAATGTAATAAAAAGTATAAATTTACCATTGAGGCACCACGAAACCTTCTCAAACTTAATTTGCTACTAACTATTTCTTTACTTGTGCTTTTTTCAAATTTGTCACCATTTTTTTCTACTGTATTCAATTTGTCAATTTTAGGTTTGACTACAAGACGGAGCTTTTAAAGAATCTTTCCCAAGATGCAACTGTCATTTCTGTCTTCAACAACACCATTCTGCAAGGACATACAGGTGTCGTTAGGAACGTGAACATCCCATCATTAGAAGGTAGGTTCAAACATATTCAGCCATTAGGCTAAAATCATTGTTTGGTTGCCCTAGAATGCCATTTAAAAAATAGTTTTGGTCAGTCAGGGAATTATTTTTTAATTTCCTTTTTTTTTTTAATTTTCAGGATACACTTCAAGTGATAAATAAGACTTCGGCTAATTAGTTCTCATTGGGTCATTTGGGTGGTTGCGGGCAACTAAACAATTCTCTCTTTTTTTTGCCTTATTTCATACTATGTAAGGCAAAAGATTACTTGCAAGAAATTAATTTTATTGCAAATAATGGCTCACCTTACTCATTGAAACCTCCCAATACTCATTTAATAATGAAGCAATATTTGTTGGTATGGTTTGGTCAATAGAATTTAAGATTGATGTTGCTCAAAACGTAAGTAGGACATGGGAAACCATGAGCTACCTCAGCAATCGCTTGAAGGTTTCACTCGTGTGAAAAAAAAAAACGAGTAGAGGGTTCCAATGTACAACAAGTTATGTTCTTAAAAATTTGAGTGATCCTGAAAAGTATCTACCCTCTCTTTACATTTTAATGAGCATGTTCTCATCATCTCCAAGATGCATTTAATAGCATATGGATTCTGAGAGATCCCAATAGCAGTGGTTTTCTGGCAAGTGGGTTGGTCCTTTTCAGGACCACTCAAATTTTTAAGAAAGATAGCTTGTATTACGATGGAGCTTTCTACACATTACATCAGCATCCTAGTATATTGCATATTTTTTTTTCATAGGTGTATCAAAGATTGAACTGGATGTATCGCTGTCTTGTCCTGGTGATCGAGATGAAACATGTCCACCTTGGGATCATACAATACAGCTGTTTGTCTGTTGTGATCAGTCTTCTCCATTGTGCGGTATGGAACTTGGTAGATGGATTACATCATTTAGAAGGTATTGCTTGCTCATATTTTAATGTTTTGTTTTTTCTTGACCACTTTCAATAATAGCAATAATAGCAATAATGATTGTGGGTTATATAGCAGTTGTTTTCATTTGAAAGCAAGACAACATGGGAAAGAAATGAAGGAAATAGTTAATGCATGCATGCCCCCATCTGTACAAAATGTGAATTGATGATCAAACCATTTTCAGATGTTTGAATAAAACCAGAGAAGATATTTTGTTATAACTTTATCTTTATTTTCATGTCAGCTCATTATCCAGGATTTGGACTTGACAAATTCGTGCTTGGTACCCAGGGGCTGATTGCTCGAAATGGTCTTAGCTATCCTCTTCCTGCTAAGATGTCTTGACTTCTTGTGCCACCCTCTTAACATAGACATTAGAGTTGATACGACTATGTTAAGAGGGTGTCACAAGAACTTAACATGCCTTAGCATGAAGAGGATAGCTAAGACTATATCATGAAATTGGCCTCAGGTTCTTTTAACGAGCTGATAGTTTGCTTTATTGCTTTCTAGGCTGTAATAAAAATCTAACCTTTATGCAAAATTTATTAAAAAAGGGTGGCTATTAGTGACCTTAAAGCTTTCTCTAGTGCGTGTCTTACAAGGTAACAAATAATGCATGAATTTAATCACTAATGAGGTGTTGCTCAAAATCAACTGCAAATCAACTGCAACTTTGCCCATTGTAACGCGCATTTTCATTCGCGCACGGTATGCGCATTTAACAAGACGCGCATGAAACAATTATTTTGATTGGCGCGTTCCAGTCAACTGCAACTTGCGATCAATCGCAACTTTTGAGCAACACCCCCTAAGAAAATCAGCAAATTGCAAAATAATATCCACAACATTTTCTCTGCACTTTCCCAGGCGTATTGGTAGATGGCTGACAGATGTGACTGCACTGGCTCCACTCTTCACCTCATCTAAATGCACTCTGACAATGAAGAATACTGCCTGGTGGGCACAGCCATGGAAACCGTCTCTTAACATCAGATTTCATAAATCAGGTAAACGTTTGACTTTATTTTATTCCGTTCTTCACCTCATCTAAATGCACTCTGACAATGAAGAATACTGCTTGGTTAGCTCAGCCATGGAAGCCGTCTCTTAACATCAGATTTCATAAATCAGGTAAACATTTGACTTTTCTTCATTGCATTCTTCACATCATAAAACGCACACTGACATAGTCCCTGCAAAAAGTCTATGGAAATTACAATTCAGTACTCAATGGGCTAATACAGGTATCAGATTTCATAAATCAGGTAAACTTGTGACTATTTATTGTGTATTTAATATATTGTTCAAATTCATTATATTCTTAGAGGTAAATGTTATTTATCAGACAGTTTGTTAGGGGATTCATTATTCCAATTTTCAATCTTCTCATATTAATATAGATGATAAATGCTTCTTTATTCAATGAATGTTATTGAGCTCTTGTTTAGCTTTGTTTATATGAAGGGTTCAATTTATAGGTCAATTTGAACAATACAGATTTCAAAACAATCATACAAAATACAAAAATTATACCTGTTTAATCTAAAACTTAGCCTCTTTGGTCTTATTGGAATCAGCCAAGTAAAATGAGGGTGATGTTATCTACCGCCTGTGGGGAGGACAGACTAGACTATGCAACATCTCCTTGACTACATTGCATAAAATTTCTTGCCAGTTTGGCAAATTATTTTACAGAACTTTTCTTTGAGTAAAAGTTTATGGCAGAATTGTTTTTCCAGAATTTTTTGGTCTGTACTTTCCCAACTTCCTTGCATACCATGGAGCAAAGTCTGCCCACCCCTTCCTGATCTTTGCAACCAAGGAGAATAATAATAATAATAATAATGAACGGCTTTTATATAGCGCTTATCAATTCATGAGAATTCCTTAAGCGCTCTACAATTGCAGCATTATTACCCTGGCTTTAGCCCGGCAGCCACCAGTGCAGTGCACTTGGTGTTTCAAGGAATAAATATTCATACCAGCTACCCATTCACCTCACCTGGATTGAGTGCAGCACAATGTGAATGAATTTCTTGCTGAAGGAAATTCATGGGTGGGACTCGAACCTATGACCCTCTAGTTGAAAGGCGAGAGTCATGACCACTACACCACGGCGCCTCCATCCATGAGGATGGATGGGCAGACAGGGAAGTGTTACCTAATCTGCTCCTTTCCACACACAGAGACCTCATCATCTTCCAGCAAAATAATGAAAACTCTCTGTGCCAAGAAGTTCACCCATCTCTGCATTGGAGCTATCTGGATCTCCAATGATAGATGATTTGAGATGAGTAAAATTTATTCAAGTTGTATTAATCTATTTGTTAACTCCTGTACAGGTAACTTTGACTATGTCAAATCTCTTGGGGCCACAAAAATCTTTTTGACTTACAAGGTGTCAGCAATGTAGTTTTTATATGACTTGGAGAGAAAAAATCATGTTGACTTAGGCAAATATTCAACTTATACAAGTTTGACTTAGACAAAGTTAACTTTATTTATTTATCTATTTATTTATTTTATTTCAGTAGTGTTGCCCAGTCAGTGATCACAGCACTGTATATTTATAGACAATTTCTTATGTTTCATTATTTGTTTATTGAAATATAGATTCTCTGGAGGCTTCGCCAAGCCAAATCCTACCACTTTTCAGAGGAGGTACATTCAACCAAACCTACAATACCAAGTACAAGCCGATCAACTTTACACTCCCTCAGGGAACTCAAAAGGTATGTGACTTTCTTATTTTTCCACTTACACAATCTAGTTTAACAGTTTAAAACATTACTGTCAAATTTCTGGCCACCTCTCTATTCAAAACGGTTATGCACACAGACGATGCTACATGGTTGTAGTATAGGGGAATCACCATTTAAGATTTTAGAAGAGTAAAAAACGGAGGAAACAAGGGACCCAAGATTTGCTAATAAGAGGGCTGGGCACTAATTTTCACATACAGGACAATTTGTTTACTAATCTCTCCTCTGGATCTGCTTGTGCTATCATAATTGCTATTGAAGTTCCCTATGAATTTGCAATGATGATGAATTAGACTGACTGACTCATGTGCTGTTTGATGTGTAAGCTGTCTGATGTGATGGAACGCATTGAATCGTCTTTATTCAACCTTATATGCAGTTGTAAATTTAATCATGTCCTCTTCTATACAATGATAATGTCAATGTAAATGACTTTTTATTTTTTCTCTCAGGTTCTGTTGTATTCTGTAATAACTGGACATGGTAGTGATAACAATGGCTGTGGAGAATTTTGTGTCACATCACATCATTTCATTGTTAACAATCATGCAAATGTCAAGACATTTGATAATGCTGGTGAGTATAAACTTTTTAAAGCACTTCACAGATTCGGTAAAGCTTTTGTCATTTTATAGTATTTGCAAGGAATGTATGATATTTATTCTCCACCCATCTACATCATTTGATTGCATATTCATTTCAAATGGAGATGTTTCTACTAATGAATGGATAAGTACATAGTTACGGTGATAAACCTACCTGTTTGTAAAAGGTGGGTTTATCAGTAGATGCAAATTTTATGTGACTCTTCACAAAAAAATTGTTCTTTGCAACTCAGAAATTTGCCCAAGACTTGCTGGACATAGCGATAAGTAATGTGTGCAAACTGGATTCCAAGTTGTATTATGATTCAATAAGGAATACCAAATAACAATGTTCGTTGGCGAGAAGTGTTCATAAATTTGAACCTATCAGTATACATGTTTGTTTTCTAATCAATTCCATGCTATGACACTCTAAATTGAGCAAAGGCTTGCAATGTTTGTGATATAAATGACAATTAAGCCGACAGCTGCTACAAGTATAATCATTTAAGGGGATAAGAAGAAACTCGGCCTGCTTTGATGTTCAGTATCAGTTTACAAAGTCAGAAATAGTATTGCACCAAATGATTTTATCAAGTTTTATGTCT
>BQKZ01007690.1:18390-28595 GCA_036244855.1 Temnopleurus reevesii | reverse complement strand
AGAATGAAAAATAAGTAGATTTCTGTTGTTTTTACTGCCAAAGGCATTTGGGGTAGAGGTTGAAAAACATTTATTTGTACGGCGAAAAGCTGACATGTTGACATACAGACATGTTGATTGTCATAAAACAGGCTTTATCGTACACCTTTTATGAAGAATGATAATAATGATAATAATATTACTGCTACGTACTACTACTACTACTACTACTACTACTACTACTAATAATAATAATGATAATAATAAATGTTTCTCATATGGCACTTTTCCCATACTGCCCGAATCGCTCTAACAACAATATCATTGAAGCTTGAAGCTTGCATGAGGCTTGCCTAATAAGCAAGTAAAGTAATATGCATGCTGGGTTCTAACAATTGTTCCTGAAAGATACAGGAATAATAATGTCAGAAAGAAACCTGCATCGCATTTGTATCTCCTAAAAAAATAGCCAGTTGAAAGAAGCCACAGCGTACAGTCCAGATATGGAATGACAAAATATATGTCCGTGTTGAAGAATATTTCTACTTACCAATCATTTATTGTTATTTTATATTTCATTTGCTCTAAACGATTCGTGAACAATTTTCTCTGAGCGCCTTGAGCATCTAATTAGGTTGGAAAGTGCGTTATACGAGAGGCCATCATCATCATGTAAGATCCAGGTATTTTTTAAAATTATTATTGATAGTGTGCAGACTGTTGGAATGAATGTGAGTTTCCAGACGACTCCAAGTGAGAATTTCTACTTTGCAATCGATGAGCAGGGTCTTCTTGCTGAGCTAGGGTGGCTCCTTTATCCATCGTTTCAATTCTTTGTTTGGCAGGCTCAGTGGTAAGTCACCAATATGATATTATGAGTGAAACTGGGAATGATACATTTTTAACATTATATAAAATAAGGACAGGCAGCAGACGTTTTCAAGCCATTTATGCATATATATATATATATATTAGTTATTTTGAACTTTTTAAACAAGAAACTATGAAGTATTGAATTCCAACAATTTGTTCTCCAAAAAGATGATGAAATACACACATAGTTGTTCCATTTTCTCCTTTCACCGAACAGCATTCTGCATAACAACAACAATGGATAATTTAATTAAAAATAAAATGCATTTTGTACAATTTTCATATTCTTTTATGTTATAAGGTTATATTTTGGAGCTAATATGCCTTCTAACTTTAAGAAAAAATCAATGGTGTCTGTGTTGATAAAGGTATATCAACGTCCATGTATGTCACACTTGCCAAACAATGACATGTTAACCTAAAACAATATTTGTTAACAAGGGAGTACTATACATACATGTATATTGATAAAACAAGATGAATTCGGAATCCAATGATGTTTGTATATGATATGAAACTGTCAATGCCCAAAACAATGTAATAAAAAGTATAAATTTACCATTGAGGCACCACGAAACCTTCTCAAACTTAATTTGCTACTAACTATTTCTTTACTTGTGCTTTTTTCAAATTTGTCACCATTTTTTTCTACTGTATTCAATTTGTCAATTTTAGGTTTGACTACAAGACGGAGCTTTTAAAGAATCTTTCCCAAGATGCAACTGTCATCTCTGTCTTCAACAGCACCATTCTGCAAGGACATACAGGTGTCGTTAGGAATGTGAACATCCCATCATTAGAAGGTAGGTCCACACGTGCTCATTCATCAGAAAATTATTTTCTAAATTTCCTTTTTTTTAGCAAACATTTTATGTGAAAACTAAGACATAAATTAGTTCACAGATGGCCATTTTCAAAGGGTTGGTCGGTGGCAACCAAACAACTATTTTTAAGCTTTATCTTATATACACTGTAGCGTAATGGCTCACCCTTTTCATGGAAACATCCAAATACAGTCGAACCTGTCTATAGTGGCCACTGTCTATAGTGTCCACCTGTCTATGGTGGCCACTTAAAGCAATTCCCTCCAGGTGAAAATGCATGTTATAGAACCTGTCTATAGAGGCCACCTGTCTACAGTGGCCACTTAATTTGATTCCCTCCAGGTGAAAATGCATGTTATAGAACCTGTCTATAGAGGCCACCTGTCTACAGTGGCCACTTTTTCTGTTTCCCTTGGGGTGATGGCCTCTGTAAACAGATTTGACTGTACTTATTCATAGCAATGAAGCAATGTTGGTTACTGAAGTTTGGTAAACAGAATTTAATAATGTTATCGTTCAAAAGATATGTCTAATATAGGGAATCATGAGTTACCTCAGCATATTGCTTGAAGGTTTCACCTATTGGGGAAAATAGCAAAAAACTACAATATATACAACAAGTTATGAATTTGAGTGGTCCTGAAAAGTACCTACCCATTCTTTACATTTTAATTAGAATGCTCTCATCATTTTCAAGATGCAGTAACATATTGAGGGGCTTCTGAGAGATCTAAATGGCAGAGTTCTTTCAGGGAATGGGTCGGTTCTTTTCAGCGCCACTCACAATTTTAAGAAAGATAATTTGTTGTACCATGAAACTTTCTACACAGCGCCACAGCATGTAAGCTTTATTGTGTATTCGTTTGGTTGGAGGCATGTCCCATGTGCTTGTTCTGATGATTGAGAAGGTCGAGACATGCCTTCCATGCTATCACACTGTTCAGCTCTTATCAATAATTTTTGTTTTGTAATATATTGCTCGTAGGTGTATCAAAGATTGAATTAGATGTATCGTTGTCTTGTCCTGGTGATAGAGATGAGACATGTCCACCTTGGGATCATACAATACAGCTGTTTGTCTGTTGTGATTCGTCTTCTCCATTGTGCGGTATGGAACTTGGTCGATGGATTACATCATTTAGAAGGTATTGCTTGCTCATATTTTAATGTTCTTTTTTATTTTTCCGGACCACTTTCAATAATAGCACAAATGATTGTGGGTTATATAGCAGTTGTTTTCATTTGAAAGCAAGACACCATGGGAAAGAAATGAAGGAAATAGTTATTATATAATGCATGCATGCCCCCATCTGTACAAAATGTGAATTGATGATCAAACCATTTTCAGATGTTTGAATAAAACCAGAGAAGATATTTTGTTATAACTTTATCTTTATTTTCATGTCAGCTCATTATCCAGGATTTGGANAACATGTCCACCTTGGGATCATACAATACAGCTGTTTGTCTGTTGTGATCAGTCTTCTCCATTGTGCGGTATGGAACTTGGTAGATGGATTACATCATTTAGAAGGTATTGCTTGCTCATATTTTAATGTTTTGTTTTTTCTTGACCACTTTCAATAATAGCAATAATAGCAATAATGATTGTGGGTTATATAGCAGTTGTTTTCATTTGAAAGCAAGACAACATGGGAAAGAAATGAAGGAAATAGTTAATGCATGCATGCCCCCATCTGTACAAAATGTGAATTGATGATCAAACCATTTTCAGATGTTTGAATAAAACCAGAGAAGATATTTTGTTATAACTTTATCTTTATTTTCATGTCAGCTCATTATCCAGGATTTGGATATGACAAATTCGTGCTTGGTACCCAGGGGCTGATTGCTCGAAATGGTCTTAGCTATCCTCTTCCTGCTAAGATGTCTTGACTTCTTGTGCCACCCTCTTAACATAGACATTAGAGTTGATACGACTATGTTAAGAGGGTGTCACAAGAACTTAACATGCCTTAGCATGAAGAGGATAGCTAAGACTATATCATGAAATTGGCCTCAGGTTCTTTTAACGAGCTGATAGTTTGCTTTATTGCTTTCTAGGCTGTAATAAAAATCTAACCTTTATGCAAAATTTATTAAAAAAGGGTGGCTATTAGTGACCTTAAAGCTTTCTCTAGTGCGTGTCTTACAAGGTAACAAATAATGCATGAATTTAATCACTAATGAGGTGTTGCTCAAAATCAACTGCAAATCAACTGCAACTTTGCCCATTGTAACGCGCATTTTCATTCGCGCACGGTATGCGCATTTAACAAGACGCGCATGAAACAATTATTTTGATTGGCGCGTTCCAGTCAACTGCAACTTGCGATCAATCGCAACTTTTGAGCAACACCCCCTAAGAAAATCAGCAAATTGCAAAATAATATCCACAACATTTTCTCTGCACTTTCCCAGGCGTATTGGTAGATGGCTGACAGATGTGACTGCACTGGCTCCACTCTTCACCTCATCTAAATGCACTCTGACAATGAAGAATACTGCCTGGTGGGCACAGCCATGGAAACCGTCTCTTAACATCAGATTTCATAAATCAGGTAAACGTTTGACTTTATTTTATTCCGTTCTTCACCTCATCTAAATGCACTCTGACAATGAAGAATACTGCTTGGTTAGCTCAGCCATGGAAGCCGTCTCTTAACATCAGATTTCATAAATCAGGTAAACATTTGACTTTTCTTCATTGCATTCTTCACATCATAAAACGCACACTGACATAGTCCCTGCAAAAAGTCTATGGAAATTACAATTCAGTACTCAATGGGCTAATACAGGTATCAGATTTCATAAATCAGGTAAACTTGTGACTATTTATTGTGTATTTAATATATTGTTCAAATTCATTATATTCTTAGAGGTAAATGTTATTTATCAGACAGTTTGTTAGGGGATTCATTATTCCAATTTTCAATCTTCTCATATTAATATAGATGATAAATGCTTCTTTATTCAATGAATGTTATTGAGCTCTTGTTTAGCTTTGTTTATATGAAGGGTTCAATTTATAGGTCAATTTGAACAATACAGATTTCAAAACAATCATACAAAATACAAAAATTATACCTGTTTAATCTAAAACTTAGCCTCTTTGGTCTTATTGGAATCAGCCAAGTAAAATGAGGGTGATGTTATCTACCGCCTGTGGGGAGGACAGACTAGACTATGCAACATCTCCTTGACTACATTGCATAAAATTTCTTGCCAGTTTGGCAAATTATTTTACAGAACTTTTCTTTGAGTAAAAGTTTATGGCAGAATTGTTTTTCCAGAATTTTTTGGTCTGTACTTTCCCAACTTCCTTGCATACCATGGAGCAAAGTCTGCCCACCCCTTCCTGATCTTTGCAACCAAGGAGAATAATAATAATAATAATAATGAACGGCTTTTATATAGCGCTTATCAATTCATGAGAATTCCTTAAGCGCTCTACAATTGCAGCATTATTACCCTGGCTTTAGCCCGGCAGCCACCAGTGCAGTGCACTTGGTGTTTCAAGGAATAAATATTCATACCAGCTACCCATTCACCTCACCTGGATTGAGTGCAGCACAATGTGAATGAATTTCTTGCTGAAGGAAATTCATGGGTGGGACTCGAACCTATGACCCTCTAGTTGAAAGGCGAGAGTCATGACCACTACACCACGGCGCCTCCATCCATGAGGATGGATGGGCAGACAGGGAAGTGTTACCTAATCTGCTCCTTTCCACACACAGAGACCTCATCATCTTCCAGCAAAATAATGAAAACTCTCTGTGCCAAGAAGTTCACCCATCTCTGCATTGGAGCTATCTGGATCTCCAATGATAGATGATTTGAGATGAGTAAAATTTATTCAAGTTGTATTAATCTATTTGTTAACTCCTGTACAGGTAACTTTGACTATGTCAAATCTCTTGGGGCCACAAAAATCTTTTTGACTTACAAGGTGTCAGCAATGTAGTTTTTATATGACTTGGAGAGAAAAAATCATGTTGACTTAGGCAAATATTCAACTTATACAAGTTTGACTTAGACAAAGTTAACTTTATTTATTTATCTATTTATTTATTTTATTTCAGTAGTGTTGCCCAGTCAGTGATCACAGCACTGTATATTTATAGACAATTTCTTATGTTTCATTATTTGTTTATTGAAATATAGACTCTCTGGAGGCTTCGCCAAGCCAAATCCTACCACTTTTCAGAGGAGGTACGTTCAACCAAACCTACAATACCAAGTACAAGCCAATCAACTTTACACTTCCTCAGGGAACTCAAAAGGTATGTGACTTTTTTTACTTTTCACATTCACAAGCTAGCTAGATAGTTGAGGAATATTACTGTCAAATTACTGTCCACCCCTCTATTCAGAATGATGCTACATGGTTGTTGTATCGGGAGTCACCATTTAAGATTTTTTTTAAGTAAAAAAAAATAGAGGAAAAATGGATCCAGGATTAGCCAATGAGGGGAGGGGGGTGGGGGGCAAAGCACTGATTTCTCCATACAGAACAGTTTCTTTACTGCTCTCCCCTCTGGATCTGCTAAATGCTTTCACCAGTGCTTTCATATTTGTTCCATTTGAATGTGCAATGATGATTAGTTAGTCTAACAGACTCATATGCTGTTGTATCTATAAACTGTCTTATGTTATGGAAACCATTGAATCTTCGTTATTTGACATTATTATGCAGTTGTACATTTTATCGGGTCTTCTTGTGTACCATGATAATGTCTTTTTTCTTTTCTTTCTTTATTCGTCTTGCAGGTTCTGTTGTATTCTGTAATAACTGGACATGGTAGTGATAACAATGGCTGTGGAGAATTTTGTGTCACATCACATCATTTCATTGTTAATAATCATGCAAATGTCAAGACATTTGACAATGCAGGTGAGTATAAACTGTTTTTTAAAGCACTTCACAGGTTCGGTAAAGCTTATGTCATTTTATAGTATTTGCAAGGAATGTATGATATTTATTCTCCACCCATCTACATCATTTGATTGCATATTCATTTCAAATGGAGATGTTTCTATTAATGAATGGAGAGGTACATACAGTGATAAACCTACCGGTTTGTAAAAGGTGGGTTTATCACATTATCAGTAGATTCAAATCATATGTGACTCTACACAAAAAAATTGTTCTTTGCAACTCAGAAATTTGCCCAAGACTTGCTGGACATAGCGATAAGTAATGTGTGCAAACTGGATTCTAAGTTTTATTATGATTCAATAAGGAATACCAAATAACAATGTTCTTTGGTGAGAAGTGTTCATAAATTTGAACCTATCAGTATACATGTTTGTTTTCTAATCAATTCCATGCTATGACACTCTAAATTGAGCAAAGGCTTGCAATGTTTGTGATATAAATGACAATTAAGCTGACAGCTGCTACAAGTATAATCATTTAAGGGGATAAGAAGAAACTCGGCCTGCTTTGATGTTCAGTATCAGTTTACAAAGTCAGAAATAGTATTGCACCAAATGATTTTATCAAGTTTTATGTCTGATTTTATTGGTAAATACAGTCAACTCTGCTTACGTCAAACCTGTCTAAATCGAATAATTGCCCAAGTCGATGTGAAGTTTAGACCAAGTCATGTAAAACCTGTGTCATTTACCACTTCTAAATCAAATTTTTCAGAAGTCAGAGAGATTTGTGTGGTCCCCAGAGATTCGACTTAGGCAGACTTACATTTATTTGTTTTTTATTATCATATGCAAGGATTATATTTGTTTATGATAAAGAGGTGAATATTTTTTCTTGTAAATATCATTGAAGATGAAGCAATCTAATAAAAAGTATCTTCCAGTTTTAACAGTCTTTCTTCTCATTTTAAAGTCAATATGAAGAATCAATACTATGGCTCAAGTATTTGATAAAGTGATGTTAATAGGGAGTCAGACATATCAAAAGTTAGCTAATCAATTGGACTACCCGCAGGGACTCCTATTGGATGTGCAGAACGAACTCCAACCGGTGTGGAGCCGAACGAACACGGGACATGGCTTTATGGACGAGATGGCTGGTGTGACGGAAGAGAGGTTGACCCGTGGATTGTAGATGTGACCTCGCAGATCACCATGGAAACCGATAACACTATTCAGTACTTTGGATGGTTTAATGGAACGGATCCAAATCCATCAGAAAATCCTGGTTCTATAATCATGTACTCCTACCTTGTCATATATCAGTGACTTGTTTCGAAATATTTTTTTTCTATTGATTGTTTTTAAGACCTCATAAGGTTAATTTGAGTCCAGGGTTGCATTTCATAAACCTGTGTGTAGATCTAAGCACGACTTTACAAACGACTGGTGATTCTTTCTTTGGTTTGATTCAATGCCAGGAGCAATCATGGAGTGCGAGAAAAGATCACCAGTCGATCGTAGAGTCATGCGTAGATCTACACATATCTTTATGAAACACAGCCCTTGATATCATTTAGGACTGAAAAAGTAAGGATTAGGTATTTAGGTCAGAAGATTTGAAAATGTCTGACATAAAATATACATGAGGATATAAATCAATATCAATAATCAAACCTTTGAACCCAGGATTTTTCATGAGAGATAGCATGATAGCAATGCACTCAGCAATTCCCATTGATTTGATTTGAAATTGTATTGAATAAGAATGTCAAATGGCAACCCAATGGCTGCAATGATTTAAATGTACAAAGTAAAAAAAACAATATTGAAAACAGCAGTCACTAACCTCTCATCGATATTTCAGGATGGTGAGCGATACTGGGTATGAAAGAGAAAATATTGCCTCATTGTCGTGTATTTTGTCCAACATCACCATCGTATTGATAGTCTATACTTCAAACAAATTCTCTCCCTTTTCTATGTACTCAGCATATATTTCTTATGCATCCATGTTAGAGTGTGCTTGTCTTTAATGCACAAACATATGTACGATATTTTTCTATTCACTTTGCAATATTTTATATAAAATAGCCTTCAAGTTGGTAAAAACATTTGTTTGTATATTTGGTTTGATCATGAATAAAAAAAAACAGGTGTTGTGAAAGTGTATTTCTTCAAATAGAAGTGTCTTTTTTAAGTTTGTATCATGTAATTCAAACAAAAGTTTTACTTAAATTTCACCATACACTGTGTCATTGGAAAGGGCACACAGACATACACACACACACACATTTCACCATCTTTTTTCCTCTCTCTCATCCATTCCTCTGTTTACTCCTCTTTTCCGGTACGAAGTTGATATAGAATACACAACACCATGTTCAAGTTGTTATTTTGATCTTGTATTGCATATATAAAACAAATTAATATAAAGTCAATGTACATACATGTATGTATATTTCAATATGAGTAGTATTAAACAAAATTTAATGAAAATGCAACTTTATTAAATTAAAATGGCTGAGTATATTTAGGCAGCAAAGCTTTCAGAAAACGGGCACAACAAAATAAAATATACTTTTCAAGTGAACAAAGAAATGTTCATTCTCAGTAAAAGAAGAGTCTACCCAAACATGATATTTCTTCAACATGAGAAGAGAAATCAGATGAACAGAACAAAAAAAGTTTGAGCAAAATCAGACAATTAATGAGAAAGATATGAATGTTTAAATATTTAGACATATTGGCAACTGATGGCGTCACAGGTGCACACCTGACTACATGTATTTATCATATTCATATCAATGTTATAAAATGTTATTTTTTTTCCCCAAAAATATGGTTTCCTCAAAATTTTAACTCTAGGATATCTCCATGATAGATATGTGAATCCCCTATTCGCATGTTTACATTCATACAAAATTTGCATATTTTTGTAAAAATTATGTATTTTTCAACTCGTTAAAAATCCATAACTTTTAATTACTTGTCCGATTTTCTTCAAACTTTTTATTGTTCTGCTTGCCAATTTTTTCTGCTCCTATTAAAAAATATTATTTTCGGGTAGACTCTTCTTTTAAATGTACACAATGGAAAAGTCTTCCATTTCATCTTGGAAATCATGATGTATACATACTCCTTTTTTGAAAGATTATCTGTAACAACAGACGGTGCAACTTCAAACCTTACTCATATACTTCCGTCTTTTACAGCAATTCTTGATCAAGTTCAAATCAATTCCTCAACGTCAATATAATTTCTCAAAAACTTCTCCTCCCCAAGCGGATTAAATGTCATTGATTTTGTGTCTGAGTTGCTAGGCTCGAATAAATAGCTAATGCGATTTTGATAAATAGGCCATTTTCTACGCCGATTTTCTCAAACAAACTGTAAACATTCCTTTATTTTTAATTGAAAAACAATCCTTATAACAATTATGTCACATTAATCACTTTCAATTATGTGAATGATTCCAATATCGAGTCACAAAAAGTATCTCAAGCGCCACCTCTCCCATAGCTGATCCACATGTTTTTGTGAAATCGTCACTTTCATCAACCATCAAGATTAATCTCCATTGGTACGCTCAAAGTTTGCTTAGAGTATGATACAATTAAGTTTCACAGGCAGGGGTTCTCTTTGTTT
>BQKZ01007688.1:2873-18190 GCA_036244855.1 Temnopleurus reevesii | reverse complement strand
AATTATGGGCATCAAATGGCAAGTGAGAATTCCCAATAATTGTGAAAATGCTGGTATCAAGAGGGATACAATTCCTGGTTTAGTTCGATCGCTCCTACCCGTAAGCAGTCCTACTTTATCGGCGGGAGTCGCGGAGGGGGCGGGAGCCACCGTAAACAAAATATGAAAATTCGTTAAAAATAGACAAAAGGCACAGTTAAATAAAAGTGTTCAAGTGCAATTCTGGTAACACTCCTGTTTATTATTCAGGCATTGAAATAACAATCGATAATTCCGACTAATACTGTAATTTTGTATACGTTCTGGAAAAACAAAAGTGATATTTTTCCTCGCTCTCTCTGCTCGCTCGTTGAACAAGTTATCATCCAATACTGCGCAATGAGTATATGATGTAACCTTTCAATAGACCACTTTCGTAATGTTCTGTGCATTATTACCCGGCTATAGCATGGCTACCATTTGCGCTCACTGCATTCAAGGAATTTCTTCTTACCGGTACACATTAACCTCACCTGGGTCGAGTGCAGCACAATGTGAATAAATTTCTTGCTGAAGGAAGTCAGCGTCATGGGTTGGATTCGAACCTACGACCCTCCGCGACGCCGCCTTCGAATACATTACGAAAGTGGTCTATTGCCACTCCCCAATGTTAGGACACTATCAAACGTCCGTACTATTGATAAAAGAACACTCTCTTTCAAAATTCTGGCAACGGGCTTTGGAAAATCTGCAGTACGTTGGCTATTTAGCCTCTCGCATTCATGTTCCTTTAGGACATTCCGCTGCATGATAATGATAATACAAATAATAGTAATAATAATGATAATAATACTAATGATAATGATAATAATAATTAGTAATAATAATGATAATGATAATAATAATAATAATAATAATAATAATAATAATGATGAAGATGATGATGATTATAATTAATAGTGATATTGATACCACCCCAAACACACATATTCACACACACATACACACACACACAATTACACACACACATACACACAAACACAATTAACACACACAAAATGTTCAGTCTTCCTTCACCGACCGACCTGGGGCCTGTAACATAAAAGAGATACGACGAATCGAAAATTAATCGTATCTTTATGGTACACGTTTTGCCATAGACTTCCGATTGATGTTTATTGTAATTGCATATTTTATGCTACAGGCCTCTCATATTAAACGATTATGACAATGGCCTGTCCTGAACTTTCTTTTCCAATCCTTAACTTTTTTCTTACTTTTCACTCGAGCTATATTAAATCAAACAAATTCCCAGTAAAAGAGTTAGCTATGTATTTCAAATATTATTTCGGTTTTACCCTTTCTTTTAATCGTATTTTTTAACGTTAAAAATGAGTTTCTAACCAAAATAGAGTGAAAAAATAAATTAAAAAAACATTAGTTTTAAAAAGTAGNATAATAATAATAATAATAATAATAATGATGAAGATGATGATGATTATAATTAATAGTGATATTGATACCACCCCAAACACACATATTCACACACACATACACACACACACAATTACACACACACATACACACAAAATCAATTACACACACACATACACACAGACACAATTACACACACAAAATGTTCAGTCTTCCTTCACCGACCGACCTGGGGCCTGTAACATAAAAGAGGTACGACGAATCGAAAATTAATCGTATCTTTATGGTACACGTTTTGCCATACACTTCCGATTGATATTTATCGTAATTGCATATTTTATGCTACAGGCCTCTCATATTAAACGATTATGACAATGGCCTGTCCTGGGGCCCGTAACATAAAGGTTTGCGATTAATTGCTAATCTGATAGCGATTGATATCAATCGCAAGTCTATGGCGAATCATGTATTAAAGTTTGCAATCGATCGCAAAATCAAATAGCGATTAATCGCAAACCTTTATGTTACGGGGCCCTGGACTTTCTTTTCCAATCCTTAACTTTTTTCTTACTTTTCACTCGATCTATATTAAATCAAACAAATTCCCAGTAAAAGAGTTAGCTATGTATTTCAAATATTTTTTCGGTTTTACCCTTTCTTTTAATCGTATTTTGTTAACGTTAAAAATGAGTTTCTAAACTAAATAGAATGAAAAAAATAAATTAAAAAACATTAGTTTTAAAAAGTAGTGATAATGTGGTGATAATGATGATACCCTTATAATATTGCATAATAACTGTTAGGAGAAGAAAGGTAATAATGGATTGAAAATATAACGAAAATAATAGCAATGATCTTCTTGTTCGCTTTTCCAAAGAAATATGTTCAGCGGAATATTATAATCCTGTTTTGGAAGAGATCCTCTCCTATATCCTATTGAATTATATGACGTCATATCAACCTTGCGACTTTTCAAGGCCTTTCAACTCGAGCACTCAGCAAAGAAAAACCTGTGGATGCAGAGAATAAACTTACACAGAATAATGTAAACTTTGTCTCTTTGCCCCGCCTTCTCATGCATGATTTATTTTTGTTCAGTGCATTGGAAAAAAATATGTGGGATTTCTTCAAAGTGTACGTTATATTCTGTTAAACGTGCCATTTTTATGTGACTGTTCACAGTCATCAATGATTATTAGCTTTAAATAACTACTGCTTAAGCCAATTTTTTGTAAAACTGGGCAGCTTATGTTTTGAAATTCCCAACTTATTTTATTACCAGCTCCCCTCTTTCCCCCAAATCAAATGTAGTCGCCCATACACTATTGCATATTCATGAGCAAAGTTGCTCAATCCCGCAAAACCAGGAAGTACGCGATACACAGCCGCGGCGATTGCGGAACTCCACTTCCTATAATTCATAAATTGTACAAGATAGAACTGGGTTCTACCGCAACAATCAGCAGATAAACACTCACGTTGTGTGGAACTAAAAGAGAAAGACACTGAAAAAGAAGATCTGCACTACTATCA
The DNA here is from genome assembly GCA_036244855.1 of Temnopleurus reevesii. Taxonomy (NCBI): domain Eukaryota; kingdom Metazoa; phylum Echinodermata; class Echinoidea; order Temnopleuroida; family Temnopleuridae; genus Temnopleurus; species Temnopleurus reevesii. The sequence goes on along the minus strand of BQKZ01007688.1, from coordinate 15,244 downwards.
AGCCACAGGTGCAAAACATTCTTATTGTGACATTATCTGAATTTCAGCTGGTATGGCACGAAGAGAGGAGTGTATTCCGAGGTGGTTGTGGCATGCTTTTGATGCGCTGGATAACGAGAAGAAGGGGGCTGCTCCAAAAACAGAACTAAAGGTATGTCGAAACTCTTCCAGTGTCTTCTAAATTCTGAACAGGGATGCACGAGCTTGTCTCAGTTTGTTGGTTTGTGGTAATACGTAGCATAATCAATTGATTAGAATAATCATTGTATGATTTGTTGTGTGTAATGTCTTCGTTCCCCCTTGGCCTTGAAATGTTGGTCAAAATGACAATATAGAAACAAATGGTTTACACCATGTACCTGGCATTTTATGGAAAGAAACTTATTGACTCATCCAATATGATTCAGACAAGGAATGGAGGAGGAGAAGGAGGAGGAGCAGGAAATAGAAAAATGAGATGAAGAAGAAGAAAAAGAAGAAGAAGAAGAAGAAGAAGAAGAAGAAGAAGAAGAAGAAGAAGAAGGAAGTCGTATATAGTAGTAGTATTAGAAATAGTAGTAGTGAACTGATGGTTGTATTAGTAGCTGTATATATAGTAGTAGTAGTAATAGTAATAATTGTAGGAGTAGTAGTAGTAGTAGTAGTAGTAGGAGGAGGAGGAGGAGGAGGAGGAGTAGTTATAGTAGGAGTAGTAGTAAATATAGTAGTTGTAGTAGTAGTAGTAGTAGTAGTAGTAGTAGTAGTAGTAGTAGTAGTATATAGTAGTAGTAAATGTAGTAGTAAATGTAGTAGTAGTAGTAGTAGTAGTAGTAGTAGTAGTAGTAGTAGTAGCAGCAGTCATATTAGGAGGAGGAGAGGAAGAAGGAGGAGGAGGAGAAAATTAATGTGCCAGTTGCTATAAGAAATCTATGTATCCATATTCCATGGTCGCACTTGATCTTTTTTTCTCACAGACAACTGATGATCAAAGGTCATTTTGATATGGAGCTGTGTTTTGCAAACATTAAGTTCGAATTTCAAAATATTAATAATAATAATAGATGCAATTTATATAGCGCACGCATCCACTCTGCTGATGCTCAAGGCGCTTTACATTATTATTACCCTGGCTTTAGGCCGGCAGCCATTCACGGCGCACTTGGCATTTCAAAGAATAAATATTCCTGCCAGGTACCCATTCACCTCACCTGGGTTGAGTGCAGCACAATGTGNGTATAGTTTTGATTAAAGTACATACATCTCTTTCTTGGGGTCACAAAACCTAGATCCTAAAAGGTACAATTCACTTAATATTTGCAGCAAACCAATGATTTATTTACATTGATGTCACCCTACACTGCACACGATCCTCTTCTGAGAATCAACTTCAGGAAAACAAAAAATTGACCTCTATTGTGAGTCATATTTGGTTTACTATCGAACCAATGTGTGCTCTTCCGTCTTTCTTGTTTTCATGTTTACTGGACTGATACCTTGAGCATCTATTTACAAATCTGTACAATGGCCATGACTATAATGACGTCACAATGACAATAAGTCTATCACATGTATAGTGCAAGTCAAAGTATTTTGTTTACCTGTTAATATCATTACAAAGCTGAGGAAAATGTGATCACAATGGCCTCACTGAATAATACCAATTGTGAGCTTTCATAGTGATCCAGTGGAAACCCTGCTGATATATTAAAATATTCTTATGCCCTGGTCACATAGGACCCCGATTCACCCCGATCCACCCCGGAGCAGCATTTGATTCAGCTCCGGGGCCGATCGTGTAGCTTCCGGGGCTGATCGTGTTGCTTCCGGGGCCAATCAGATTCCAATACGGATCTCCGGGGTGAATCGGGAGCCCAACACGACTGCTTTTGGCTGTTTTTGGCTGTTTTTGGCCGTGTTTGTGGTCACATAGAAAAATCAGCACTCGAGCTTGGGAAAATGTACCCCGATTCACCCCGTTTGAGCCAAAAAGAGCCCCGGATCTCCGGGGTGAATCGTGTTGCTTCCGGGGTCCTATGTGACCAGGGCTTAAACCTAAATACTTTGGTCCCAGCTCCTTATAGCTTATTGTTTTGTAACACTGCTATAACAAGATTACCGCTTTTACAAGGTATTTTTGATTGTCCGAAGTGCCTTGTTATATACTGAGTTTCCACTGTAACAAGTCAATAAATAATATCAATATACATGTATTACAACTTGCATTTGTGCACACATTGTTTGATAAACCTGCTTTGAGATCTGTCCTTCAAACACACATAACTATTGAAACCTGCTGTTTTGCTGTTTTGAGTAAGCAAATTATCCTCTTTTTTACATTGTGCAAGTAATAACCCAAGGCTAAACTTTGTACCAAGATGTACATTTATCTCAATCATTGTCTTTTTATTAAAGGAGTTGAAATTAATCAGAATTTAATTGTTGATTCATACATTCATTTTTGTCCAATTAAAGAAAATTAAGAAATGTCTAAATTATTGAAATCCTATGTACCAGTGTGAATGAATCAACTTCCATTAGCGTAAACAAAATATATAATTTTAAAAGGAAGCATCACTTGTTATTTTCAGGAAATGTATGCCTACGGATTTTAAAGGAAATGGTGAAATACAAGAACTATGAAATAATTTTTTTTACCAAAAATAATTATGTATGAAGATTTTCTCCTCTAATTTCACTACATGTTTCTACCAAGACGGCTTAATTAATTTGTTAATTGCATGACAGTAGACAATAAACATTCCTGACAAATTTCATGAAATTTTAATGAGAACTTCTTGAAAAATAGCCCTTTATTATTGTCCTCTCCTTAAAAATGATTTTCAAAAGTGACCATTTTTATTTCAATGGATTTGTCATCATGGACCAGCAAATCACATGAAAAATATTACCAACACAAATAAAACATATCAAAAGGAGCAATTTTACTACTCCCGCACCCTCTCCCCCCCCCCCCCCCCCCCCCCCCCCCCCCCCCCAAAAAAAAAAAAAAAAAAAAAAAACAAGACTAATAATACGAAAAACACTTCACCATACTCTGCATCTTTTGTAAGTACTGTATAGTTGTAGGTACAGTATTGAATGACAGTAGATAAGATTTATCTCTGAAAGATGTTTTCTATATGGTGCTATTAATGTAAAATTGACAATTTATTTAGTCTGAGGGTGAATCATAGTACCTGCATTTTTTTTTAATTAATCTATTTTCTCTGCTCCGTTATTATTTTTACTGCAGACTTTAAGTTTAAAACATTCTTCCTTTTTTTAAAGTAGGATACTTTTATCAAAATGCCATGATTAGTAATGATTATGATATTAATAACATATGTGTAAACGGAATTGGTGTTATGTATGGAAAACGATTGGAACACGGGAAGATTTGATTTTCACTATTGCAGGTATAATATATTTGATTTGAACATTTAGATTGCCCCTCGTCCTTTAGCCATGCGGCCGGATGATTGTATTGTGATGATTTATATTTACGATGTATTATGCTGTCCTCTTGCTTATTTATATGCTCACACATATTTTTGTTGCTGTTGTTTATGTTTATGTTTTATGTTTGCTTGTTTATTTGTTTGTTATGTTTCAATTATAATAATCCTTTGTTTTGTGGATTGAAAATCAATAAACTAAATTGAATTGAATTGAATTGAATTGCAACTCATCAAAATTGTGCAACTGCCACAAGCATCAAAATCCTTTTCAGAACAGTGTTTAAATTATGAATCCCACTTCACTTGACAGACTGTGAAACTTCTCAAGATCTCTTTTCCAGTTATTAATTGTCTGCAGGATTGTTTGAGGACAGGAAATCCTTCAATAAAGATTCATTGACCGCAAATAATTCTGGAAAGTAATCTCAGAAATTCATGTTCAGTGTAGCATCCTGTTTATCTGTTAGAATAGTAGGGTTTTCTATGTACTGGGTTTATGTAGAAAGTATAAATGATTTCTGAGCATTTCAGGTGTATTATTACACACAGGGAAATTGTATTTTACAACGCACAACAAATTTTGTATTTCCTTCATATCAGTTAGGAATAAAGCTTTCATGAAAACAGGAAATGAATAAAAAATTTCCTGGAAAAAAAATATCCTTTTGGAATACCTGGTAAAGGTGAAATGATCATGTAGAGTTGTATTACAATGCGCACAGGTTACTTTGTTATTATTTCTTGGGGGAGGGGGGCAATGTCTCTCAGCCTTTGAAGATATTGAGTAGTCTTGTGGAATTTTAGGTTAGTGAAACTATTGTTCGTGCCTAACACATGTGTCATTCAGTCTTGTTATTGTGTCCAACTGCGGCTTGATTATCTCTCTCTATTTTTTGTTTTTTTGTCCTGAAAAATCAATTTAATTGACAGCGTTTAAAATTGATGGGAAACTAAAAGGATTTTAGTTATAAATAAAACTGACACTTGTACAGCAGTACTTACACTTTATCAATGATTCTCAGTTTAATGCACTTTCAAACTCCTAGAAAAAGAATATATGTATTGGTGCAGAAAACAGTTTAAGTGCCAGGATTCTATGTGATATATGGTCATAATGAATCATATCAAAAGCTCTAAGAAATGGGCCTGATTTTGTATCAGTGCAACAGTTTTTTTTACTCTTCTGTTTTTTAACATACAGGTAGTTCACAGCCACTTCTTCTTTAGCTGAAAATGGTGGATTAAAATAGTTGCATCATCAAAGAATATCCAATAGAGAAATTTGGGCTGAGGTCGGATTTATTTTTACATTTTTATCTTTCCTCCGACAATCAGGTACTTACAGCCACTTCTTCTTCTTTAGCTGAAAACGGTGGATTGAAATAGTTGCATCATCAACGAATATCCAATATTTGGGTTGAAGTCAAATTTTTATCTTTCTTCTTTCCATCAGGTACTAACAGCACACATAGGGAATTCTCTTGGAGCAGAAAACAGCAATGCTGTGGCAAAGCATCTCATGGAGAACTTCCAGGAGTCTCCAACCATCAGCTTCAACGACTACTGGAACTTCTTGCGAGACCAACAGTTCCTGGTCTTGGAGAACATTAACCTGGTGAAGTTGGAGGAGGTGTCTTGGATGATCTGTGGGAGTCGCTATGAGAAGAGGAACAAGAAGATTCTAGAGTATTCGGAAGTCTATAAGATGTGGAGGATCTTTAATTTCTTTGCTGAGCCGGGGGTTTTCCCTACTGTGCTTGATCCACAGGTAGGTCTTTGGGGATCTTGGACCCGTTCAAGTGTTCGAAAGCGTCTTCCAGTATACTAGTTTCTAGAGCTGGTTTGAATGCAAGTTGTGTCCCTTTCAAACTACAGTCCCGCATATCGGATTTGAAGTCCACCTAAGCAAAGTGGGTTTGTTGGTATGAAGCTGGATAAACGGCTGGTCACATTCTTTTTTGCTGGGCTCTGAAAAATAAATTCATAGTATGTCCTCAAGATAATAGTGCCACTTTAAAATTTGGTATACAGAATTTTATTCATCAAGATCACCCTTTAAACCATTCATTTTAGCAATATTTTTTTTAATTTTTGATAATAAAGAAATCATATAACCTAGGCTTATTATGTGGTTCCCCTCTAGTTGATAATAAGAATAGTCATATAATTGGTTTCTATGTTTTGATTGCAGATTTGGATAGAGAGATGACTTTTAGATTTTAAAAATGTAACATAGAATTCTTAGGCATAGTGATTTTAGATACTGAAACAAACTAATGTAATCAAATACCAGCATACAAAGCTATTAGTACAAAGCAGGAATTTATAAATGATGTAAATGACTGATTGTAACTATTAGTATTTAATGTTTTCCTGAAGCGTAATCCAGTTTCTATTCTACCCTATAGGAAGCTCTGATCATGTTCGAGAAACTTGTTGTTGCCATGGGAGCAAAGTGGAGCTCAGAGGAGTTTCAATCCAACATGGCGGTGCTTCAAGACCTGCGGTTCACCAACTGTCTTCAGAGTTTTGAGCAGCATTACGCTAAGAGGGTTGATGGGATGTGCGTGAAGGAGGGCATCGCGGAGGTGTACAATAGCATGATAGAGGAGGTGGAGAAGATGGTAAGTGTGATACAGGGCTAATGGGGTGTTGCTCAAAATCAACTGCAACTTTGAAAATTGCAACGCGCATTTTCATTCGCGCTCAGTATGCGCATTTAACAGGACGTGCATAAAACAATGATTTTGATTGGCGCGTTCCGATCAACTGCAACTTGCGATCAATTGCAACTTTTGAACAACACCCCCTAAGAGATGAAACTATATAAGTAGAATTATCTATCTATTTATTTATATATTAAAGTTTTGTTTAAACGACAGGGTAATCTGCAAGAGAGCCCTGCCGAAACATAAAGTAGTAATACAAAATATGATACATAACACAGAAAATATAATCATTATTCAAAATTCCAGAGAAGAATATTTCAGGAGATGCTGCTGGAAAGTTGTGATCTATTGCTGGTTTTCACTTGCTCCATCAAGTTGCAAATTTCTAGCAACACCCTTGAAGTGTAGAGAGATAAGAGTAATGAAATGTGAATTCTGAAGAGAAGGTAATCAACCATCAATGAATTTTCTCAAATTAGAGTATGGGCAAGTACAGTAATGTCTAACAGGTGTGGAGTATCTGGTATTTAGCATTATTTCCATATGTAAGTTGATAATTTTGATGAGCTCAATGTTTCTTTAATATTTAACTTCTTTTACCCCTCTTTGTCCACTTCCTGGAAGTAAAATTCAGCATTTTCAATACATATCACTCTTTTAGATTATATTTTCTCCTTTCAGTCATATTTTTCTTTTCATCAAAATAGATACGTAGTATTTCAGTCAACATTATATTTTTTATTAATAGTTCTGACTTTTCATGCTTGTTCAAAGTTCACTTGACTGAAATTATGGTTCAAACATTTAGTATTGGTTTTAGCAAGACAGCACCTTTCCCTGGTAACATGTGATGTTTATTCATGCAGTAAGTACATGTAAGCAAATGTATCATATTGATAAGACAATCTGTATATATCAACCTTATCAGTTGGCCAAAGCATTCAAGTTCTAATGTACATGATTTTGATAAAACAGAATAAAAAGCTAAATGGACTTTGCACCTATGCAGGGTTATGATTGATTTTCCACATTCAATTATTTTTAACAATGTATGTATTCTACTGTGTACAAGCAATTAAAAATCAATAAATCATTCAGTTGTAATCAGGAAGTAGTTTGGGATCAAATTACTCCCATTTCTTCATTCATTTTGAGGATAATTTTATGATATGCATTTGCTGTGTATCTTATTTCCTCAAGCTAGTCACAGAGTAACATAAACATTTTCTTATTTCAGTCAGATATACTTAGTTGCTGCCATTTCATGTGAATGTTACTTCGCTACAGGTTGCCTTTTTCTTTTTGATTCCTTGATATTTAACAAAAAAATGTTGACCCACTTACTGCTGCAGGCTAGTTTGCCTAAGCATGTCGAATTGTTCATAACAGTTAATTGTCTATTTTAGTTTCCATATTATACCAGGGGCTGACTAGTACCTTGAAAGTGAAGTGGATCAAAGTGGGAGGGGTGGGGCTACATGTGTATTACAATTTGCACAAAGCCTCATAGGGATGAATGCATTTTTTATTGAAAAAAAGTGGGGGAAGGGCAATGTAGAAAATACAGTGAAAATCTCTTATCTTGCTTTGGACAGTTTTCCATCACTTGCTTGGTCTAAGAAAATCTTCACCGAGAACGCTCAACTTTTCTATTTGAACGACCTGCATTAATAAGTAGCAAATGTATTGAAAGAAACTGGTGTCCCAATATTCAGGATGCCAACCAAAACTTGTATTCTATTTCTTTTACACTTGATAAAGGTGTTTTTAAATCTGTAGACATCTTTATTCTACTTGAAGAACAAGACAAACTGTCCATTCTATTTTGCAAGAGTTTTTATTTTTACTATGGCAACTTTTTTGCCAATAGAAATAGTATTGCTATGGTGGGTTGCATTACAATGTTTATTCATCATGCTTTATAGATGTAAGTAACGCCATGGGAAGTAATAAAGGATGTAAATGTAAGGAATATGATGTGGTTTTGCACTTTGAAACCATACCTGTCAAATATCTTGATTTCGTCAAGATTGTCCAGATATTTGATTCATGTCCTGATGTCCTGATTGGGATAAACCCTGAGATATCAGTAAAAATCTCTTGTAGTAGGAATTTTTTACTTTCCTTTTGTTAACTTTATCAACCAGCCAGTGCATTTGAGGTGACCCTTTGCACAAAATGTCCCGTTTTGAAGTTTTTCAATGTTGACAGGGAAGCATCAGTTGTCTCATTCTCTTTCGTTCCTGTACAGGGTCAACTGAAGAAGGAAGGGCACAAAGTGACCAGCTGGAAGGATCGCTAGTTCATTCTCTACTTTGTGAACAAGACCCTGACGTCTCGATCAGAAATTAAATTTAAAAACTGTCCCCCAAATCCCTGATATTCCTACAGAAATCCTGATAACAGTAGAGTTTGTTTTTTTATTTTTTGTCTTTACTCTCCTTGCATGGTCCAAATGATAATTTGCAAACTACAGAATGAGTAAAAAAAAATGTCCTCTAACTTTCAAGCTTTCTTGTTTAAAATATGAAATAAGTATCCCAGATTTGATCGTATATCGTGATAGAGTCCTTCCCAAAGAACAGATTGGTACCAGATAGCTTCAAAGTTGGGAGACATTTTTCTTTTACTCAATTTGTATATCATCTGCCAGTGCAGTCAAGGTGACCACTTGTGCAAAATGCCCCAATTTGAAGTTTTTCCATGTTGACAGGGAGTCATTCTCTATCGTTCCTGTTTAGGGTCAACTGAAGAAGAAAGGGCACAAAGTGACCAACTGGAAGGATCGCTGGTTCATTCTCAAACCAGGTGGTATGGGTTACTTTGTTGACAAGACTCTCAAGGAACAGAAGGGAGAGATTGCTATCAATTCCAATTGGAAAGTGGAGGTAAGATCTTTGATATTGATGGACAAACATGCACGTTGTTAACACTGTTTGGAAAGTTATGATGATGATTTCAGTTTTAGATTTTACTTCTATTTTGGTCTTTTTTTTGAAGTCAGGTGAAATAAATTCTCATGAAAATATAGATACTTAAAAATGTGTATCAGACAGACTCTGAATTTTTATTCAAATTGCACATCATCAACTGTAACACAATTTATATTAATAAATTTAATAATATGCACTATTTATATAGTGCTTTATCAATCCCTATTGAACTGATCATCGCGTTTCACGGTCATTGGATTCATAGCAAGTTGCCTGTTAGGCGCACACTGCTAAACCAACCACAAGACCGTTGTTTCCTACTGGTACCCAAATAGCACCTGGGTGCTATTTCTCGCCAAAAGGATGTTGCCGACGGGAATCAAACCTGGTACCCCGTAATATAAGTCCAAGGATGTAACCACTAGACCATGGGCCTGTAACATTAAAGATGCAATTAAACTTGCAATTAATATTTATCGTAAGTCTATGGCAAGATGTGTACCAAAGAGATGCAATTAATTGCAAGATTGATTGTATCTCTTTTATGTTATAGGCCCCATATGTATGTAATATGTAACAAGCATCAGGATTAACTATAGACCTTCATCATGTTTTGATCATCTTCCACTTTCAGAACAACCCTAAAGCTTTCCTTTATCATAGTCATTCCAAGTAATATTTAGTCTTTCCCAATCCCCTTCTATGTAACATTCATTGTGACAAGAGCTGTATATGTGACCTGCATTCTATCATGCTTTAATACCCAAATAGATTTGAACATTCAGATTGATGATGATGCAATGGACTCATTGTCATGATTAATTATTATGAAACAAACTTCTGTATGTTTCAATTCCCTCCAATTATGTGATAGAAAGCACAACTACATGTACAGGTATGAAATGAATGAACAAAGTAAGTGATGATATAAATGATACACCTAGAGCTATATATACGACAGTTCTAAGTAGAAACAGATTTAAGATCATAACACGATATAAACTATTTTCGAAAAATTAAGTCAAGCGCAAATTCAATGCTCCTTTGTAATGCTATTGAAATCGGAACCGGCTTGTCATTGTTGTGTCCGCACAGTTGAATAGACGGTGTATGGATCTATTGTCTGCGTTCAACTTAATTTTTCAGAAATAGTTTATATCGTGTTGCGTAGACTCCTGAACATTATTATATAAAATTTTATCTTGGTGTAAGTAAGTCCTTATGACTGAAAGTATCCAACAAATTGTTACATTCTAAACATGGAATCACCTTTTACAGTATTTTCAATAGATTAGATTGTCTATACATTGTGGTTTTTACTGTAGCAATGCAGCATTGGAATCAGAATCAGAATGCAAGGACGATATTAGACAGTTTTGGGGGAAACCCCTTATCTGTTATTGTGTTGGTTTTTACTCCTAAGAATCAAAGTATTAATTCAAAGTGTTTTACACCTGATCTATGACAGTAGATAAGACAAGCTTAGTCAATACAAGAGCAAATTCCACTGGTTAGACCAAACCCTTGATACATGTTCTTGAAACCAAATAAGGCTGTAGCGCTGCAATTCAGTTTTATGGGATGCTGTCCAAATATTGTGAAGCTTGAACTTGGCAACTGTTTCCTCTGCAGCAATGATAATAACACTTATAATAATAATGCTGAGAATTGCCTGTCTATCTATAGTTCATAACACATTGTTTGTTGCTGTATGTCATTTTGCACTTACGTAGTGACAATGAAGAAGAAACAAGTAAGAGAAAAATGAATGTCTGTTAAATGCAAAATGTCCATAAATGCAAGTCTATTTTTAATCAAAGCGAGTTCAGTGAGCTCTTGAAATTGTGCTTCTCTTTAATTTTTTCTAAAGTTTCAAATTTATTCATTTCAATAGAGCCAAATACGACTGTCATTAAAGGACTTTTGACTATAATAATCTCATGTAGGTTGTTGCATTTGTATCAGTCTCCTCTTAACTCCTGAATTTGTAATCTTTTCACTCCTGCACCATATCACATTTTACTCTTATACCACTGCCATTTGCACTCTTACATCTATCTATTTTCACTCCTGCATCTGTCCCTTTTCACTCCTACATTTTTCCCTTTTCACTCCTGTATCTGTCCCTTTTCACTCCTGTATCTGTCCCTTTTCACTCCTGTATCTGTCCCTTTTCACTCCTGTATCTGTCCCTTTTCACTCCTGCATCTGTCCCCTTTTCACTCCTGTATCTGTCCCTTTTCACTCCTGCATCTGTCTGCATTTTCACTCCTGTATCTGTCCCTTTTCACTCCTGTATCTGTCCCTTTTCACTCCTGTATCTGTCCCTTTTCACTCCTGCATCTGTCCCTTTTCACTCCGCATCTGTCTGCCTTTTCACTCCTGCATCTGTCCCTTTTCACTCCTGCATATGTCTCCATTTTCACTCCTGTATCTGTACCTTTTCACTCTTGTATCTGTCCCTTTTCACTCCTGTATATGTCCCTTTTCACTCCCGCATCTGTCTGCCTTTTCACTCCTGGATCTGTGCACTTTTCATTGCCGGTCTCTGTCCTATTTTCAGTACTGTATGTTCCTCTTTTATTCTACAACTATTCCCTTGTTAATAGGCATCCACCTAGATGCTAATTTTGAACAAAAACTTCCTCTTTTCAAATGTGAAGGTTGATAGTAAATTTGTTAGATTTGTAAATATACATTACCGGACGACGAATGCTATATTGCAGGTTGTAAGGGATTTAAATAAACTGTGCAGGAAATTGTGGACAAAAGATCCATTTCAAATCTCATTTAGGGATCAAATGCTGTTGTACTAAAAAAATCTTTTCATATAATGTATTTAGTCAAGGGTATTATGGGATACAGCATTCTACTCCATTCACTTGAAGTAAGTAAGTAACACTTGGGTAATACATATGTAGTAACTTACTTGAGCTGCTCCAAAATTGTTCCGGAACAAAGTACCAGTGGAGTAGGAGCATCCACATCTGTTGGCACTCGTTGAGAACTCACTAATTTTTATAAGCATTTAATTCACTTAAATTTATTTTTGTTTGTAATCCATTATTGCAGTAATAATGCCCACTAACCCTCATCTATCAGTATTACAGTGCAATAGAGTGTATATATGACTGCGCTATAGAAATGATATTATTATTATTATTTACAAGGAGCAGAATGTTTTTGAGATTGGGCCAGGATACACATGATGTGCACCTGTGTATGCATTCTCTCATGTTCATGATAATCCCAAATTGGTTTTATATCAATGAATTGATTTGATTTGATTTGATTTACACACATACACACACGCTCTGGTCCAACCCCCCCCC
>BQKZ01007685.1:4571-52674 GCA_036244855.1 Temnopleurus reevesii | reverse complement strand
ATGACTCATTATTTAAACCCCTTTGTCATTTTAGTGCTGGTTGGAACATGTTTGTTATTGTCGTTGACTCCGTGCACTCTAAAACCCCGTGTTTTTTTTATAGCACCTGGATTAATAAAGCACTTTGCTTTCGCTTGAAACTAGATATCGTGATATAGTAATAATACTAACAATAATGATAATAATGATAATAATCATATTTCTCATATGGCGCTTTCCCCATACGGCCCAAGGTGCTCTAACAATAACATTAGCCCGTTCAAAGGATGTATAACAATATCAACCGCACATAAGGAACAATGGCGACGACAAACTTCATATCTTGCCAGGTACCAATTTAAACACCTGGGTTGAGTGCTGCATAGTGTGGATAAATCCTGTAGAAAATTAACGCCATGGGCTAAATTCGAACCACCGACCCTCTAGTTGAGAGGCGAGAGTCAAAACCACTACAACACAGCGCTTCCATTAAATATTTCAAGCTATTCATAAACCCATTAACATTTCAAGCATTTGATTTTGCGCTATATTCAAATCTATATGCAAATATATTGTTATATCTCTCCCGTACCCCCAATTTATATCTCTTTCTGTAACCTGGTAACATGGAACATTTTATTTCCTGGTGGAGTGAGCAAAACACAGACCACTCCCACGATAATTAAAGGACCTGACATCACTCTTATATTATTCAAAGAAGATGCGTCTTGTACTCTAACTTCCTTTGTCCACACTGCTCCAATTAGATTTCTACTCACCAATTTCACAATTGTCATTGAAAAGGTACAACTGGGAGTAAACAAGATTGTCCAATCCCCTTCCATTGTAAGCGATTATAAGCCGCACCACGTGTGCTTTTGTTTAGGAGGACACTGGTTTCCCCCCTTTTTGTGAGAGGATTTTGTCTTCAAGGTTCTTCACGCCGTACGCACGACGCAATGGAATGATTGTGTCATCAAATCCTTGACACAGATATTGCGTAGATCGGTCAGTGCGGGTACAGTGCGCTTTAAGATTTGGCACGTCGGTGATGCGTCGATGATGCGTCGATGATAGTTACCTATGCATAGTCACGCTCACCGTATACGTTCTAATGTGCGTAGTTTACATTTATGTTCATAATCTTGCCTTATTTCTTGAAACGTTTTATTTTCCTATCATTATATGTATTTGTATTTATTTTTTGTACTTGTATTTATTTATGTATTGTATGTGATTTTATAATGTTTGTTTTATTTGTGTAGGCCTATATAGGCCTATGTATGTAGTCATTGATATTGTCCTAATGTACACTGACTCCACGGAAGGCCAGCTCCCCTTGATTGGCGAGCTGAATGTGGGTTATCCGCCCTATTTTAGAGTGTATATGTTTTTTAATACGGAAATAAATTCAAATCAAATCAAATCAAACAGCCCTCAATGTATAGACACATATAACGCATCGATTGGAAGTTAATTCCACATGTATGCAATACTAATGAAGATTTTAGCATTAAACACAAATACATGTATGTGAAAATATCTTTAAACACAGTTGCGTTAAAGACATTAAGTCACACATTCTGATATTTTTATTAACAAAATTCTAATATCAAGATGAGTGACCTACATTATTACATTTCTATTGATGAAAAAAACAACAACATCGAATGCAAAAAGAAGGTACCCAGTCACTCTCAAGATATATTTGACGAATGAATAAAGTGTACAACCACTGCTTTATTCCTGCACAGTGTTCCTACGTATGTCATACATTTAAGTTCAACTATTGTGAAGTACTAAACATTAATATCAAAGCCTAATATTTTCACATCTTAGTTTATGAACACTGTCAACCATTTAGAACCTACAGATGAGAAATTCTTAAACGAAAATGATGGTATACTATGCATGTTCGGCAAAATATATCCTTTTTGCTCTTTTATTGATGCAAATTTTTTAAAAAGTTTTTTAAATTTTTAAGAAATTTTAACAAAATTTGAAATTTGAATAAAAAATTGAAAAGCATTTTTAGTGGAAAAGTGGATTTGGTGCCATATGAATTGTATTATCATTATTATTGTTGTTATCATTTAATTGGAGGTCAGTGTAAATTATACTCAGTACTCATGTACCTTACTTCTTGTGTATCATCCTGTCATTGCTGTATTCTCATTTTTTTCTCCACAGAACTCCTTTCTTAGTAATGAAGAGTTAAGAAGTTACACTGGAAGAGGGGACACAGTTATTGGTAAGGACGATTTTACTAGAATAAAACCATGCACATCCATTCCCCCCCCCCCCTCTGGGNATACCCGCTATTTGAACATGTTTTCTAATATGCGGAACGTGGCAGATTCTTCTGAAGTTGAGGAAAACAGTTGTTCAATTCCTGACTCGGATTTCGAGGAGGACATTGAACAAGAAGGAGAAATATTAGGGGCACAATCCTACATGTTTGAGTCCGTGGTTTTGATGCAGGACTGGATATGACGTCACAGACTACGCCTGTCAAAAGGTGTGCCGTAGAAGGGGTATTTCTGGGAGGCGGGGCAAAGCTCTCTGACCCAGATAGAAATGTTAATTGGAAAATAACTTTTAAAAATACTAAGAGGCGTATTTTTTGGAAGAAAATGGAATCAATATGTAAAGAAATATGCAATTTTCAATATATCATGATACAGAGTGTCATAAAAGTTCCCCTTTAAACATTCTCAAATCAAGATTAGTGACCGTTGCTATAACATTCAGATTGATGAAAAAAAACATGAATGCAAAAAAAAGGAAGTTCAGGCACTCTCAAGACTATCCCCGCTTTATCCCTGCACAGGTCATAGGATATAGTTTTAAGTTCAGTTATCGTGAAGTACTAAATGTTAAAGCCCCGGTCACATAGGACTCCGGAAGCAACACGATTCACCCCGACTCTTTGTTAATTCACAGTTAACTGCCTCAGAACAACGACTCGGGGTGAGTCGTGTTGCTTCCGGGGCCCTATGTGACCAGGGCTTTATTTCGTAGCCTAATATAAACAACGATTTAAATAGCATCTAGAATATCACATTTGAGGGGGGGTTAACGAAAACCATATTATACAATGCCTTTATTAGGCCAATGCATGTTCGGCAAAGTGCGATCTTTTTACTTGTATATTGATCCGAATTTTGAACAATATTTTTATTCATTTAATTGGTGGTCTGCTGTCATGGCTGTGGCCAGATAAGAGTATCGTCTGTATAACTACCAGTACTAGTGTACTTCATGTGTGTCATCTTGTAATTTTTTTATATTTTGCTTTTGTCTCCACAGAACTCTTTCCTCAGTAATGAAGAGTTGAGGAGTTACACTGGAAGAGGAGATACAGTTTTAGGTAAGAATAATTTTATTAGAACAAAACCACAATCAGTATCCTCTAATTGAAAGTAGCATAACTTTTTAACAGGTGAGTTTCCAGTAATGAAATTTTCAGCTAATGTTTATCATTTAACTGGCTGGCTTGTGTTTCAAAACCAGCATAATTACTCTGTTCATGAGTGAACATAAAGGGAAGCCACTGGTCACTTTTCAAAAGTCACAAAGGTATTTCTATTATGTAAATGATGGTTCTCGCGTAAAATGAAATCGAAATCCGGCATTGATTCCAATCTTCATACCAGGGGCCTATAACATAAAAAATACAATTAAACTTACGATACATATTATTCGTATGCCCCGGTCACATAGGACCCCGGAAGCAACACGATTCACCCCGACTCGCATGGTTGTTCTGAGGCAGTTAACTGTGAAATAATAATGAGTCGGGGTGAATCGTGTTGCTTCCAGGGTCCTATGTGACTGGGGCTTAAGGACTATGGTCAAATGTGTACAAAGGAGATACGATTGATTGCTAAATTGATCGTATCTCTTAATGTTACAGGCCCCAGTTGTTTGAGAATCCTACTAACATAATCATAACATAATGATGGGCATAATTTTCACTGGCAAGTATTTCATTTCGTTTAGCGCCTTAATTTTGGCTAAGCTTGATTTTTGTAAAAAGTATATTGGGAAGTATATTTTTCGTTAAAAAGATATAGTATTCTTAATTTGAATGTGAACATGTCAAGATTGATAGTATATAATCAAATTGAATAAAAGAAAGCCCTTATCACATTCATCCAAAGAATAATTTGCCCGTTTTTGCTAACTTTACATCCTTAAAAAATCATGTGACTTTCAAATAGTGACCTTTTTTTCGTTTGTGTTCATTCAGGCATAAAATTTTATACTATGCTGATTTTTACACATAGGCTAGCCAGGTAGTTGATAAATATAACTTATAGATTTTGTTATCAGAAACTCCAGGTTAACAAAAGTTATGCTACTGGGCAATTTCACATGGGATGTAATGGAATTACATGCCATTTTAGCAACATTTTTGTCAGTTACAGTTACCGACTAAAATTCTTGAAATGTAGTGTACAGTAAGTGCTAGCACATAAAAAAGGAAAAAACATGTACATTGTTGGGAGGCTCCATTGGGAGGCTCCATTGTATTCAGAATGTCGGTAACGAAATTACATCAGATAATTTGACCGTTTTAGTCATTAAACAGTCGATAAATTTAGAAAACATTGTACCCAGTAAATGTAGTCAGATTTTTTTCGATCTGTGTTTTATACTTCACAGATTCCAAGGAAATTATTCACTATTTGCTATCTCCCATAAAGATTAGAGGCACTTTTAAAAAAGATATCTCCAACCGATCCATGTGGAATTGCCATAACTTTCAATAAGGAGAGAAAACTTTTTTGCTGTGTTTATTTGGATGTAAATGCTTCTTAGCCTTATACGTATCGATTGAACATGACACGCTCTGATAACTTAATCATCTATAAAACGCTTCACGACTGCATGGGCTGTAATTTTGAATTAGAAAAATTAAGTTTATATTACGTTAAAAGTAGCTTTACTTTGATTGATTCGATAGAAAGGTTGTCTATGTAATAACAGTTTTTATTTCATCTGCATAAAAGCAGGAAACCGTGACAGCCTTTATTATATTTGACTATCACAGACCGTTCAACAATAAATGGTCAACAATTCTTCAGCACAGAAACTAGAAATATTTACTTAGGGGATAATTTTAATTGGTGTAGCGGTGCGGTTATCTCTTGACTACAATTTAATTTTACAATCTCCTTTGAGTGATTGCCTTACATTTTCACAGATATGTATCATTTTTTGTTTGCATTGTTCATGTAAAAAAAAAGATTACAAAACATCCTCCGCACTATTATTGCTATTCAATTTTTTATTTATGAATTATTCCATGTTACAATCTAGTTTGTATGATATTCTATTGATTTATAAAGCCTTTTAAAATTATTTATTATTGTCTGCAGTTTTAAGTTTTACTTGAAGACAACTTATCAAAGGGAAGCCGATCCCTGGAATCATCGTGCTCTCATTAAATGGAGAAAAATCAGAGAGACAAACTCTGAAAATTTGAGCAAATTTGGACGACCCGTTCAAAAGTTATGAATTTTCAAAATCACAGAGATGTGACGATCACTGCCGCTCATGTGGATCCGTGCGATCGGGAACACCAACGGAATCTGTGACGTCATGTCGGACAACTCCTCAGCCATTTTGTACAAAGGAATATTGAAAATGGATTAACGTAAAATTTGGAGTAGAGTTGCAACATGAATTGTCTCAAAATACATGCAGAATCAATATAGAAATGCTATACCCCAACCGAAAATTGGCAGTTCGTTGACTTTTCCGAAAAGAAGGAGAAAATGTAACGTTTTGTATACTGAGTAAATGAGGAGTTGTCCGACATGACGTTACATATTCCGTCGACTTTGCTGATCGCAAAGATCCCCATAAGTGGTAGGGATTGCCATATCTCTTTGACTTTGAAAATTCATAACTTTTGAACGGGTTGTCCAAATTTGCTCAAATTTTTTAGTCAGTGTTCCTGATCTTATTCTATCTTCATTAATGAGAGCACGATAATTCCAGGGGTTTGTTTCCCTTTAATATCAGAGATGAATTTTAATTTCCATATCTCCCTCCTATTCCAGATTACCATATCTCTCAGCCTAGGGAAGTCGGCACACGAACAAGAAATAAACGCTCTACCACAGACAAACATCAAACGACACAAGAACACCCCGAAAATGCGCGCCAAATTGAGTTCGACGCGTTCGGCACAAATTTCCACGTCATTGTCGATTCGGCGCAGGGGTTAGTGCGAGAGGGTCTTGAAGCAGAGTTTATAGGTTCGGATGGCAGGGTCACACACCGGGAACCGGTTAACACGGAGTGCCTTTACCAGGGAAATTTGGTGCACCCTTTGGAATTCAATAGTGGGAATTCAAATGCTGCTCTCAGTCTATGTAATGGAATGGTAAGTTTAGTTATGGGAGTGTTTTTAGGGCTTCTTTTCAGAAGATAATGTTTGTTGTATTACTTGTTGTTGTTCATTTTTCTTTTAAGGCACTATGAATAGAATGGATAAAGACCGATTAAAGAACCTCCATTAAGGCATCCGCAATAGGTAACTGCACATAAAAGAAATTTCCTTGCCTCTTATTTTATAAAGAAACCCGTAGAGGCGTTAGACCTTTTCAGTGAATTAAAATGGAAGTAATCGTGAAGGATTGAATGAAGTCGTTTTCTTTGTCCAAATCCTTTTCCCTTCTGCTCACTTTGAGGCTTACCGGAATGGTTGCAAGCCGTGTGAAATTCGATGTCCAATTGCTGCCAATCATGCCGATTAAACTTGTCTTTTTCGGGACTAGCTGGCTGTATCTGTTTTATGTTTAATATTTTTAATGTTATTGCATGATGCACGGCCTTGCTGAAAATCACTGCTTTTTGGGTTGATAGTAATTTCATTTGATTTCCCTGAATATATTAGAATAAACAACAACTCAAACTATTTGTTTGTTGTTTTTTTTATTTGTAGATTTCATTCGCTGTCTACTTAACAATCTTTCAATCTGATTGGTAAAGCAAGGTTTTCTATCAAATTTACCAAGTTTTAATTTGATTCCGATTTTATCGTTCAAGAGAGACTTTTTTAAACATCTCTTTGTGACAATCGAATTTCCTTATATCAAAGAACACACAAAAAACAGTAATAGTTATATTTTGTTATGGCAGATATGAATATATAAATTATAATGTGTAGAAATAAAATCAGATGTGGAAGTTTTTAATATGTTGGAAATTATAAATACGTTATTACGCGACAGTTTTTTTTTTTGTCTTTCTCTTTCCGTTATAAATGAGGTTTCTTTCATAATCATTGTTGATTAGATGGATAAGCCAATACCTTGAAACGGATTTATCTGTCACATCATTAGAGGTCGTTATTATTTTCTTTGGACTTCATTGATCACTCTGATTACGGATCAAATGGTTGGTTGGTTGGTTAACTTTACTTATTCACGGTAAAAACAAAATATTACAAAATTGTGCCCGCATTCAGCTACAAGCTGTTTTTCAGCGAGGCCGTGATAGAAAACAATTACAGAGTGAAAAAGAAATAAACATAAGCAAGATAAAATCAAACAAAGTAGAAATTCACACATAAAAATACAGACAGAAAACATATATACAAATAAAAGATAGACATTAAATTGAACTAAAAGAAATTAACTTACAATAAATTAAACTTAAAAGGCGAAGGAGATTGTGAGTTAAAACATAAAAACTAGAAAAACATTCAAAATGAGGGGATAAAAGAAAATTTCAGTATGCTGTTTTTGATAGTTCTAAGGCAATATTTGGCATTTTGAATATTTCACTGGTAAAAACCTTTATGTTATTTATTAATCTCAAGTTTATTGGTAGTGCATTAAAATGTTTCGAAGCTTGGTATAATGGGCTGAGTAGAAGAAAGTTGGTGCGTGGTTTTGGAACGGCTATTTGTGAGTTTGAGGAGCGGAGTAAGTATTTTGATTGCACATTGAATTTGATAAGAGAAGATAATTTAGATGGACCAGAATTGTGTAGTAGATTAAAAACGGTTACCAATGTCTGGTTAGACCAATGATCCTGAAGTGTGTCCAATTCTAGTGTTTTTTACAAGTCATCAGTATGAAATCTGCTATTTACACCAAGCACATTTCTTAGGCATCGGTTCTGCAGTGTTTGCAGTCGTTTTAATAGAGTCGTTCGACCGTTCATCCAAACTGAACTACAATAATCGAATTTTAACTGGATCAATGTTTTATAGAGAATCAATGCTAGTCTTGTGTCAATTAAGTTTCTAACCCGTTTTAATGCAAAAAATGTCTTCAGGACCTTTTTCTTTACGTGGTCTATATGAGTATTCCAATTTAGGTTGCTATCCAAAATAACCCCAAGATACTTGCATTCAGAAACTCTAAGTAACTTTTTGCTTTTGAGTCGAATGTCAGTATTGCTAAATTCATTCAGTTTATGTTTTGAACCGGCTAACAGGAATTGGCATTTGTCAACATTTAGCAGCAATTTGTTGTGAGAAAACCATGAGGAAATTGACTTTAAATCATCGTTTATGCCTTTTTCTAATGTCTTTTGATCTTTTGCGGCAAAATACATGCACGTGTCATCAGCATATAAAAATAGAGAACATTTGCTAACAGATCTAACTCTCCCCAGATTACACACAGTCATATAATGATCGCTCAGAGTAAGGGGGATGACGTCACTATAAGATACCTTTTCATGAGTAGAAGAATAGAATACATCAATCAGCGTCTCGGTCGTAGACGTAACTCTAGTTGGTTTTGTTATGTACTGTTTCAGGTTATATTCTTCACATATACGTTGTAAGGTTTTGGTTTGGTTAGACGATTTCTTTTTTAACAAATCACAGTTGAGATCACCAAACATAATGAATTCATTTCTGGATGTTTCTAGAAGTTGTAGTAGAATTTCAATTTTTCAAACACCACATTACGGGAATCTGGCGGTCTATACCAGTAAACTATTTGGAAAGGTTTTTGTTTTGGTAAACTGATCTCTAAACACATAAGTTCTAGATCATCCACGAAGAAATCATTACATACACTGAAAGGAATGGTGTCTTTGACATAAGTTATAACTCCACCACCATTTCTATTTCTATCTAATCTTATACTTCTGTAACCCGGAATAGATATTTCAGAATCAGATACATTATCGTCGAGTCTAGTTTCACATAATGATAAAATATGAATATTTGTATTGACTAAAATTTGTTGAATCTCGTCAAAATTCTTAATCAGAGAAGAAACATTTAGATGTGCAATGTTGATTCCAGAAATACGATTTAATTTAGAAAAAATGTGCTCCACGTCATTGTATGCAACCTTATGAGAATTTTTACGTTCAGAAATGTCAAATTCACAAACATCAGCAGGAAGTTCTTCAAATACACATAAATTACAAATCCAATCTATTGTGGAATTAAAAGTATCAGCAGATGCACGTGAACATTTCAAGTCAGCCCATTTATTACAGTTTACACATAAAATAGCATCATGATATTCCCTCACATCTTTTTGGCAACTCAAACATGGGAATTCATTATGAGGCATATATATAAAGAATAACTACATGGAATAGATCAAGTTAAGAAACATTTAGAATCTTACAAGTCTTCGACGTCTTGCAGAGTCTTTATCCTTGTCTTCTTTGAGTCTCTGGGGTCAAGAGCAAATATGTTGCCATCCTGAGTCCAACAAGACTTCGACTTTTTGCTCTTTATGAGTTCATGGAGAAGGCTAGCCCGTTTCGCTGTGAGATCTTCTTTGATGTACCGTATATCATTGGACCATCTACTTTCTTGAGTTTTGTTCTTGATCTGTATATCTCACTTCGAACATTGTACCTACTGAACTTGACTATGATGGGTCTGGATTTTGGTCTCTGCGTGACCTTTATCTCCGTGTCAGCTTGGATCTCGGGGTTTCCTGCTGGAATCTCCTGACCTTGTGCTGCAGTGCGAGACGGGATCCGATGACTCCTGTCAAGAGCTTCCTGGCTGACTGATAGGCCGAGCTTCTCGTTGAAGATATTCAGGACAAGACGGTCGGTATTTTCTCCAGGGTTTTCTGGAACACCATATATTCTCAAGCAGTTTCTCCTGCTATATTGTTCGGCGTCATCCTTCTCATCTTGGAGCTTCCTGATCTCTTACTTCATGTTATTCATCCTTTGGGTAATGACTCGAACGTCATCTTGGTATTTCTTGAGAAATACATATAATACAATATCTTCATTTCCTCTTCGTTACAATTTCCTTAATTATCATTATGTATTTTTGCCAAACGGATTATTCACTCTGTAACTATTGGGCACCATGATATACACACGTGTACTTGTTAAGAGATATCTTTAACAATGACAAATGTTGATTTAAATGTATAGGACCATTGTTATATCTTTATAACTAAAAATATATCAAAATATCGAATGAAAGAAACATTTACTATAAGAGAAAGAGTAAAAAATATATTAGCCCTTAGAAATCACTTGGCTTTGGACCGGCGAACGTCCATGTTGTAGAATAGTTGTATAATGCTTAGAATAGTGAACATTGATCCGACATCGTAAGCCGTCGCCTTTAAAATATGGTAATTTCTTTAAATCAATTCGGGCAGATTTAAGCCAAAACATGAGTAACGTCCAAATTTCAACACCTGTTCTTGGACTTTTTGCCCATTTACTTTAGGAGTGTTTCGACACAAGTGACAGAAATTAGATCAGCATGACCTTATACACTGTTATAGATAATTCCCGATTCTGTTAAAACCAGGAAATATTTAAAAGATTGGAAAGAAATATTTTCAACATTCTCAAAATTAGCAAAGGAAAATTACCACAAAAGTCCCTGAAAGACATATAATGATCACGAAGGAGTAGGGCCCATGTAACCATGGTAATGAGAAAGCAAGGAATATCAGTAAACATTTAAGAACTGCCTCCACATTTTCATTTAAACGTTCAAGCCTATGGGAGTGTGTGAAATGCTCATCCACAACCCCTTCCAAACCGTTTCACAGTCCTTGAAATACATGTTAAAAGGACAAATTTCGCCATTTTCCTAATTTTATGTGGCCTAATAAAACCAAAGTTGTCATCATCTAGAAGCCTTTCAGTATATTTTATACATTTTTACCATCTAAGAAATTATTGTACGATTTCGGCTCGCGTGACATTTTGTCGGACCAGATATGATGATAACTTCCTTGTACTACTTCTAAAGTAACTCGTTACTACTTTTGAAGGATGTTTGGTAAGGGAAAGACTGGTAAGAATCGGCAACAATATTGTAAGAAATCGGCAACCATTTAACGTTTTCTTATTTTTAGTTATTATTTCAGTACCTTCTCAGGTCAATATCTCTGTTTCCTGAAGACCTGGGCTGCGTTTCATTAAGATGTTTGTAGATTTTCAAACGAGTATACGAACGCCTGGTGACCTTTTCTTAGGTGCGATTCAGCGCCAGTGGTTATCATTAATTGAGTATAGGAAATGATAACCAGTCATGCGCAGGGTCGTGCGTACCTGTACGAACATATTTATGAAACACAACCCAGGGTGGTGTTTCACTAAGTCGTTCTTAAAGTTACGCACGACTTTAAGATCGACTGATATCATATTTTTCATCGCATCTCGGAAACGCACTGCATATAGGTATTTATCCATTTGGGGATAAGGCAAGAATTATACAATTAGTAACTATCCGACACAAAGAAACCTTCAATTAAATATGCAGTTTGTATATTAATTGTATGTACGTGTAGTTCTGAGACAGAGGAAAGAATTTAGATGCATTCACATACTATTCATCTATTTACTCTCCTTATTCAACAGACAGGTGTCATAAGTACTCCCGAATATGACCTCGTCATCAGACCACTACATCGAGAACATGCCGAAAGATTCCGAAGAAAAGCCGAGGCAAAAGATCTTCCCGAATGGTCGACTTCGTCCGAATCGCTACACATCGTAATCAAACGCGAGGCGCAATTGCCCGATGATCGCGAATCGTCAAGTGGTCGGGAACCGATGGAGGAAGGAGATGATGACGTCGTAGAAAGTACGACATTCATCGACGAAATGGTTGAAGAAGAGGAGGAACATTTCTGTGGACTTGACTCGAGTAAGTTTGTAGCTACATTCGTATTAGACATTAAAGCCCCCTCAAACCTAAACAAATTGAGGCTGACGAAGGCTGACGAATTGAAGAAAAAAATACTTAAGTTTATTGTTATATGGAGCGTTAAGGCAAGTTATTCAACTTCTCGCCTTCTCCTTTTATAGAAGGCGCCGTAGTGAGTTGAGAAAAGTCGCTTTCTTGCTTTATCCTTTTGAACAGGGCACCAAGGCGAGTTTGAACAAGGCGCCAATGTGAGTTTGTACAAGTCCCCTTTTCGTCGTTAAAGAAGGTACCTTGGCGGGTTGAATAACTCGCCTTTGTGGTGCACATAATTATGATCTTCCATATTTTTCCAATTCGTCAGCTTTCGCCCGCCTCAATTCGCAAAGGTGTGAGGGGCCTTTTACATACTTGTATGGGTGTTACACCAATCCCGTAATTAGAACCTTTAAAGACTCTCAAAAGGTTTAAAAGTAGCTTAGCCACCCGTATTGGAACTTCTAAGGATCATCATGATACCATTTAGGGTTCTTGAGCAAGTAATTAACTTTTTGAAAGAGTTAGAGGGAAAAAAGGATTTCAATCGGCAACATTTTTTACAGTTGTGAAAATGTTGATCTGGAGAAAGAGCAAAATTCTCGAAGACGTCATACACAAACAAAATCACGTTGAGTACAATACGTTAAGCGGTCGAAATTGGACACATGTACTTGACGCTTTGTTGGGGTATCTTGCAGCAGCACTATATCTGTATACTGGATCATAAATCATCTTTTTTGCGGGGTTGGATGAAAACGACCACCAGACACAAGTCATGCAAGTTACTTTATTAAGCCAATGTGTAAAATTGATCGGTGCTCAAACCAAAAATTTCCGATATTTCTTCATGAATATAAATAATTTTCCATAATTGTTTTACTGTTCCCATATCAAATTGTGATAATTTCTAAATGACTCCATGGAAGAACAGAGCCATTTTGATAATGGTTCTGAAATGGGCCATCCACCCGATTTTAATTATTCATTTCTTTTCATATGTTATTATTATTGTTGTATATATATTATATTGTACAGTCAAACCTGTCTACATGCAGAGGCCACCCCAAGGGAAACAGAAAAAGTGGCCTCAATAGACAGGTTCTATATAACATGCATTTTCACCTGGAGGGAATCAATTTAAGTGGCCACTATAGAAAGGTTTGACTGTACTTCATTTGTTATATTAATTTATTGTTGTATATGTATCATATTGTATTTTTACGATATCAAAAATAAAAAATCAATCAGTCAATGAATCAATTTTGTTCTGCATGCAGGGTACTTCCATACAATATTCAATCACACGACGCAGATGCAGTCTGGCCCCAGAGCAAACGACACGGCGAGGAGGAGAAGATATGCCGGGAGAAATAGGCGGGAAACTGCCCAGGATAAGGCGATGGAAATTTTAGTTGTAGCAGACAATCAGATGCGCTTATTTTACGGTCCAGACGTCGCGAATTATACACTTATCCTTATGAATGTTGTGAGTATGGCATACCAGTCGCACAAACTAAGTAAAAAAAAAAAGGTAAAATTTTGCACCTTCAATGATGTAGATAAATGTAACATTGGAGAACGTTTTGGGCACAATATAACACCCTTTCATACGGCACGATTCGGCACATCATACTGTGGCACATTGCAAGCTACGTAAAACCTCCATCAGTGCTCAAATCTCTTGAAACAGTGTAGTAAAGAGTGCCGGATAGCGGCAATGGAAAGGCTCTGCGATGTGCCCATTTTGGCCAGTTATCTAGTAGGCATATAACTTTATTTCAGACCTAGTGGATGACCGACACAAAAAGAAGGACTGTGCGCCATCATTGCGCCATTTACTTGTATTTCAGGTTCCTCTCTATTTAATATTGGTTTAGTCCAGAGTCTTACGTTTGCCTAGCTATCCTTTCTTTCGACATAACTATGAATCATGCATTTACTGTCTCATTATGGTTTCGATATGGAGCAGACAATAGCTGCTCTTCCCACTTCTCCACGCCTCTCCACATCCGTTCTATAATATGAATTTGAATACATTGTTTGTTTGTTTTTTAATTCAGTAAAAAAAACAGAAATAATTTTTGCCTGAGAGTTGTCGATAGTAAAAACATGTCAATACGTGCCTTTATGGTTGTTAATATCAGAGAGAATTATGGGTAATGCTTCTAGTACAGAAATGATTTTGTGAAGTGTATACAACGTAAAATCACTTGGTGTACTAAAAAGGTATCCTGGCATGCTTGACGTTTGAAACAACCGTAAAGGCACGTATTAGCTTTATCTTTAATAACATGGGATGTGTTTTATTTCTATCTTTCCCGACAGGCTGCCGGCAGGTTCCGGCACGAAAGTCTTGGTAGACGATTATATTTTCATATAGTGAGGTTAATGATCATGACAGCTGACTCGGTAAGTANCATTTTCCATAATTGTTTTACTGTTCCCATATCAAATTGTGATAGTTTCTAAATGAATCCCATGGAAGAACAGATAATGGCTTTAAAATGGGTAATCCACCGGATTTTAATATCATTCATTTCTCTTCATGTGTTATATTTGCTGTTGTATATGTATTATATTGTACTATATGATTTTATGTCATATTTATTGTTGTTTATGTATTATATTGTATTCTTACGATATCGGAAATCAAATCAAAATACGATATAAACTATTTCCGAAAAGCTAAGTCGAACGCAGACAATAGATCCAATAGATCCGTAAGCCGTCTATTCAACTGTGCGGACACAACAATGACAAGACGGTGCCGATTTCAATAGCATTACAAAGGAGCAAAGAATTTGCATTCGACTTTATTTTTCGAAAATAATTTATATCGTGTTTCAATTAATCAATCAATCAATCAATCACTAATTTTTGTTCTCCATGCAGGGTACTTCCATACGATATTCAATCACACAACGCAGATGCAGTCTGGTCCAAGAGCAAACAACACGGCGAGAAGGAGAAGAAATGCCGAAAGAAAAAAACGGGAAACTGGTCAGGATAAAGCCATGGAAATTCTAGTTGTGGCAGACAATCAGATGCGACTATTTTACGGTCCAGACGTGGCGAATTATACACTTATCCTTATGAATGTTGTAAGTATGGTACACCAGTGGCAGGCACTAAGGAAAAATGGTGCAAATTTGTACCTTTAATGACGGAGACATAATAATTGGGAGCACTGTTAGGATACAATATTGCACCTTCGATAGGTTGCCGTATTACGCCGTTATATACTGAAGTAATTCTCCGTTGAGTAAAGTTGGTTTGGTCCAGATTTTAAGTTCGGTGTACTGTCTTACATTCACCGAGGAGATTGTAGAACCATCCAAACAGAATTCCTAATTCATGACTTTCTTAATTTCAGCAAATAAGAATATTTTCGCAATAAATTGATCGATAGTTAAAACATGACAATACGTGCCTTTTCAGTTGTTCATATCGGATAGCATTACGGGTAATCTTTCTAGTACAGGAATGATTTTGCAAATCGTAAACACCATAGAATCACGTGGTGTACTAGCAAGATATCCCGACATGCTTAGCGTTTGAAACAACCGTAAAGACTCTTCTTATCTTTATTTTTAATAATATAGAACGTGTTTTATGTGTTTCTCTTCATACACTACAGGCTGCCGGCAGGTTCCGGCACGATAGTCTTGGTAGACGATTATATTTTCATATAGTGAGGTTAATGATCATGACAGCTGACTCGGTAAGTAATTATCAAAGTTACACTCAACCAATTTATTTAAGGTCTTTTTATTCTTAAATGTTAGCATTTTCGTGAAATAGTCCACCACAGGCTAATTTCGTCAATGGCAGGGGACCTCACTCATCCCCATTAATTCTTTTTACACAAAAAAGACGAAGGTGGCTTATTTCAATATTTATCCTAAATATTTTGTGCAGGGACCAGGACCGCACCCCATGTTTTCAGAAAATTTGAACAAATTATTGTCAGACACACCTCTCAGCTATATAACATTATCTTTATCCCAAATCAATTAATCTGGACCTCTATGAAGACAAGAGCGACTTTGTAAGTCGCTCTGAGTAGAGCTTCCAGCCAATTACTATTATTAGTTCATCAATATGTATTATTATTATTTTCTTTCTCATTTGATTTTGTATATTGATTTTGTGTTTGTATTTAATTTGTTATTTCTATATAGAAAATAAAAACAACAAAAACAACAACAACAACAACTACAACATGTTCTCTTACCCCGGCTATAAAAGTTATTCGTTTATCATTTTCATGAACAAAATTGAGTTTGTAATCAACCACATTCCACAGCAGAGCTAGATACTGTTCAGTGAAAGTGACACACGAATTTTCAACCAAATGTGTAAGTTCAGGGGTCAGACTAAGTATAAGCCGACTTGTCATGTTATATATTACGTTGCTTGAAAATGCTGCTGACAAAATGTGCAACAAGGAAATGGCATTTACAATTTCTTCAGCAGATTCGGTTCTTATTCACATTTGTTCCGATGGCTTGGGTATTATATTTTTTTTCTTGCAGGTTACAACTCAAGATGGCGCTACTCTACATTCAGTTCCCGACGGTGAGCTCACATTGAGTAGTTTCTGCTCCTTCCAGTACTATATCAACCAACACAATGACAATCACCCTGAACATTGGGACAATGCAGTCTTCATTACAAGGTTTGTACAATAAAAACAAAACTAAGTTTTAGTACCTCGTCTATGAACAATTTTCTTTAAATTAGAAAAATGTGTCATTTCGCCTCATATAAGTGCTGAAATATCACTCTTTGTGCAAGAAAAGTAGCACTTAAAATTCAGGTGCAGAATGTCACTCTACTTATTTGTAGTGAACAGATAATGGAAATACTTGCCCGCGCAGACGCCTCCAAGAAAGTGATGTTTTTCTACAAAACTTTCTTTTTGTATTGATTTAGAGACCACACTTAGAATTTGGGTTCCGCGGACATAAATGAGTGCCATCCCCTGGCTCTCCTGAATGTTCAGTCAAACAATTGGGTAAACCGCCATTATGTCCCGCGTAAATTATCATGGTTTGAACGTCGCACGGTCACAGGGGATATGCCTGGCTGATGCTGTTGTCGTACGGCTGACACACGACGTATAACAACATGTTAGAGTTAACCAGTCGTGCACTTTGCGAATACCTACGCATATGGATCGTAAAATTCAGTCGCGTAGATAATACTTGAAAAAATATTTCAAAGATGGGAACATACAGCAAAAATAAAGAATTTCCGTTGCCTTTGCTCGTTTCTAGTGTCTTTAATTCCTTGTAAGAGTTATGTGCCAGAAGTATATAGTGCCCAGAAATATGATCACATTATGTTCATCATTATCTTCACTAGGCATGACATAGAACTGAAGCAAAACAGATATCTACTCGGTATTGCCAATTTGAGGGGTGCATGCTCACTCACACATCAGTGCTCTGTAAATGAGGATAATGGTCCATCATCTGGTCTCATCATCGCTCATGAAATTGGCCACACGTAAGTACCACATCACGTTTTCTTCTGGTAAAATAGCTTATGCAAATTAATAATCTTTTTAAATGGCGTAATGGATTTTGTAATTACAAGCTCTGCTTTATATTGGTTCCTTATTTCCAATTTCTAATTTCATTCATGAAATTTTGTTGTCATTAATGGCTTTTTGTAATATGTATTATCGATTTGTTCAACGTGTATTTAGAAGAAAAAAAAAGAAATCCATAAAACGAATCCCTTATAATAATTATTACATTATTATGTTCATTCCTCAAATAACACAATACCTCCAGCATATGCAATATAGAAAATGTTGCATAAATTTTTCACACATAGAAAAAAATTGCATATTAATAATTTTGTCCAGGATTTGGAAACTTCCCGAAATGTTTCTCCACGTGCTCAAAAGCCTTTTCCTGTAAAGAAACTAAAAATGTTCCATACGGACCATATCATGCATACGGACTACTATGGAGCAGAACTTTTCAGAATGATTTTTCTTACTATGTATGCTAGTTGATATAATCCTAAAATTATAGTTATTATCATCAATCATTATATTTTCAGAGTGGGTATGCTTCATGACACAGACACTGGTTGTTCAGGAGGCACTAACATCATGTCATCAAGCCGTATCGGGGGAACGGGCTCATATCTATGGTCAGAATGCAGTCGGAGTCAACTCGACAGCTTCTTGAGGTAATTTATTCATTTTTTGTGTTTTATTCATATCATCTAGGCATTCTAGGGTGTTCCAAATATGGTTCAAAATGATCCTGAAACGATTTGATTATACAAAGCAATTATGTGGCAGCCTAATGTACTTCTACAATATCTCAACCCCAATTTTGTTATCTCTTCAGAAAAGCATTCTGGCGCCAGTCAAATTTCTAATTCTGTTTGTTCGACGGATATAAATTGCTGGCTTATCTTGAACGAATCGAAATAAGTTGATTATGTCAACATTCTAATATGATCAGATTCTGTCAAGTTTGTCGTTTTCACAATTAATACAACAATACGATAACTACGAAAAATCTTGTCGTTGCTGAAAATAATTCGATCAATCGATCTGCTTATTTAAACTTAAGATGCTGGAGGAGTGACGACTTTTTCCAACTGTTTAAGTAGCTCATAAAACATTATTGATCCAACAATCTAATGGATTGAGTGACACAATTACGTAACGACTACATTTCAATTTATAGCTACCCAACAATCACCTGCTTGGATGACATACCGGAAGTCCTCGGTGGATACCAAGGTGATCTGCTTCCGGGTCAAGTATACGATGCGGATGAGCAGTGTCTACAGTATTCGGAATACTTCAGTGGTGCCTGCACGGATACAGCACTGCCTATTTACGGAGTTCAAGCAAGTATTACGGCAATATTCTTCCCCACTACATGAAAATGAAAATGATAAGAACTGCATATTCATTTATCCGTTAGTTCCTTTTCAATATCTAGTTGGCACAATGTGCCTTTGGTTTTGATAAAATGTTTTCAAATAAAAACTTTTTTAAAAATCTTTTTGATATAAGGTAGCATACACCATGGTACAGGATGGTAAAAGGATTATAAACTTAGCATTCCGTATATGAACATAAAATACCAAATTGAAATATTGTGCTAGAATGAATAACGACAATTAAAAGTGTAGTACTATTCTTGTAGAACGACAGAGAAAAACGATTAGAAATAGAATGAATGATGAAAATTATGCCAATTCTTTTTTTTATTTCGAGTTAATGTAATAGTTTCACAGCAATCACTAAAAACTAATACTTTTAAACCTACGTTATCTATACAGGATAGATGTCCTCAAATGTTTTGCCGTTTTCCTAACGGTCTTTGCTCGCGTACCGGGGTAGCTTCAGCTGACGGGACAACATGCGGTGAACATAAGGTGAGAATAAGACAAAGAGTTAACATCTGAGGGCACACCTTTCATCAATCTAAAAGCCGATTCACAGCAATTTTTCCTACTTTGGTCAAGCATTTTGAATACTAAAACGCTCACATGGGCGTACGCCAGACCATCGTCTGATCAGCGTATAATGTGTGCCCAGGGAGCGTTTCTAATTTTCAAAAACGCCCGGCAGACGCAGGCGGTGTGAGTAGGTTTTAAGACTTTTGACATTCTGTGAACTAATTTGATCTCTGACTGATGGGTCAAATATTCATGGCAGTCACGGAAGCTCTCGTTAACATATACTTGATCGCCATCATTCTTGTTCCGGAGAGTGGCAAAGAAAGTAGCTGTCAATTGAATTAGATCACATGTCACAGGAGAGTAGTAATCTTCGCATTAACAACGAACGTGTTTCTCTAATTGAGGAATTAGAGAAAAATTCGTAATTATTATGATGTATTCCATGCCTCGAACAAATTTCAAAATCATACAGCATGATGTATGGAATTTTATTTGGAATTTATTCATTTGAACGTCATTGACATGTACAGCCAACATTTTGTTCTGATTATGTATGTATTATGCTTATTGCAGTAAATGCGCAACGAGGATGTGTTGTCGATATCGCATTTGATAAAGAGATGTAACCATTTGAAATGAATCGCCAATAATTCTATGTTGTCTGGGGACGACAATTTACTGTTTAGTAGCGTCAAGGTTCGAGCCCCGGATACATTTTCAAAACATGAATGAGTGGTCCAAGACATTCTTGGTCCCAAACAATTTTCTCTGATTGTAAAATGCCTTAAGAGTTTGATTCTGTCTCTATGGTCATGTTTCTTACTCTTCATCTCCTTTTCTATGCAGTGGTGCATCGGTGGTACATGCGTGGACAGACCAGATACACCAATCGACGGGGGCTGGTCAGCGTGGGGTGCGACATGGGGCCCTTGCTCCCGAACCTGCGGCGGGGGTGTTGAGCTACGATACCGCTACTGCACTAACCCCGAGTAAGTGTTTAAATTTAAAGGTTAATTTTACCAAGACTTCCTGCAGATGCAGAGATGTCTCCAGCATACAAAAACCCCTGCATCTTGCGTTGTGACAAGGAGCAACTGATGTTGCTCCTCGGTCTCTAAGTACACGCTGCAACATTTTGGAATTCATATTTTAGAGTTGTCAGCAGCGCACAACTTTTTCATTCTTTAAAGTTATCAGCAACAGGCGGGCCAGAGTCGTGGAGACATCTCCGCTACCCCTGCGCGACGCTGCAGCGACTTTTCAAAGACTCTTTTCAAATAGTCTCGGCAACAAATTTGAAGGGATGGAATGATGCCTCTAAAATTTGAACAAGATATCTTTACTTTTTTACGTTGTACATCGTGAGACAATCATTGGTTAATTTCCTTCAATTATTCTATAATCCTTTCTCTGAGACGTCATAGATTCACCACCGATGCCTCCTGCAATTGACAGCAACATCGTGAACTAGTCCCGTTGGCTACTGGAACCGGGTTGCCCTTGTGCAAAGTCTATAAGATATAAGAATGCAGTGATCAACGAGTTAAAACAATCTTGGTATCAAATTGTGGCACTATGTCCTTAACTATTTTCGTCAATCGTAGAGGATCACACCTGAAGTAGAAACATACTCTGTTGAATGAAAAATGCGTTTTGATCGTACTTAAATAATTGCTTGTACTTCAATAATTGTAACTATTCTTCTTCTTTTCAAAGGCCAAGAAATGGTGGGGAACCTTGTAAAGGCGAGTCAATCGTCGCTGACATATGCAACGTACAGGCAAGTATTCATGACATAGATATACATTCTTTAATCAAACGCTGGCACCTAAGGCCAAAAAAAGCATGAAAACTTTACCCAGTAGACCCTTTAAGATTACTTTGAGATCCACGGAGGACAGTTTATCCCCAGGGACCTGTGACATAATAGAGATTGCGTTCAAATGAAAATATTTAATACGCGATTTGTCATATACTTACTATTGATATCAATCATAAAGTCGATGAGAAAACTTTATGTTTAATACGGGGGCCCAGAGTAATAGAATTCCTGTCCCATGGTCCATCCATGTCTTTGTCTTAATGGCGCTGATACTTCACATCGAAGAGGGCGCTACCCATGTCACCATGTGCCCTTGTGCTACTAAACAATGTAACTATAGTTGACGAATAAAATATGCTAATGCAATTACACTGCAATTCAATTTCAATTTGGGAAACCCTCTATAAAATTCACGATACACCATATTCTAACTAACATATTAATACCAATGATTCAATGAATATTCATCAATTTTTATTCTCCTTCAGGAATGTGAAACAACTCAAAGGGCTTTCCGTGATGAGCAGTGCATGTCGACAACCGTGGAACATAACGAACTTGTGTGGACCTCCACATCTGAGAATCTATCAGGTATGAATATGAAAAAAGGATTTTTTTTTTAAAAGATGTAAATATAATTATGTAGATGAGATTGATCATTGATTTTGGATCTACCAGTAATTAAAATATGGTCCTCTGTTTCCCTTTTTCATGATTCAAGAGTTAGTATGAATTTATTTTAAGGTGCCTATGCGCCGAAAGCTGTTTGGGATACGCTTGGCAAACACCCACATGTGCGTAAATCGTAAAGTGTGTCTCTTGCAGATTTCAACGCATATATGGACGATATAATGAATTAAAATTTAGGCTTGTATTTTCCAGTAATGTGCGTACAAGATATTTCCAATTATCAAGGGATCAAGGAAAAACTACATTTCCATTTCCACTAAATTTTCTACTTCCATTTTTTTCGCAGGAGACCAGCTCTGTAACATATGGTGCGAGGCTGACATAGCATCAGAGAGCGGCGAAATGTTGCGCGTTATCGATCGGCGCGACGATGTCTACATGGACGGTACGCGCTGCTCGCTCAATTACGGTGAGACGCGCGTATGCGTTCAGGGGACTTGCCGGGAGTTCGGCTGTGATGGCTACCAGTACTCTGGGGTAGTCTTTGATGAGTGTGGTGTCTGCGGCGGGAACGGTTCGACGTGCCATCGAGTGGATGGATCGAGACAACTCAGCTTGTCAGAACAGCGTAAGAATTTTCATGGCATACTCTCTAGTTAATTTACACTAGTAAGCAGATAAGGCTAAGTGTGTGTTGTTCAAAAGTTGCGATTAATCGCAAGTTGCATTCCATCGGAACGTGTCAATCAAAATCATTGTTTCGTGCCTGTGCGTCTTGTTACAATCGCATATTATGCGCAAATGAAAGTGCGCGTTACAATTTGCAACTGGTATGCAGTTGATTTGCGATCAATTGCAACTTTTGAACAGCATCCTCTTAAATCATAGTTTATGTTTATTCGCCCCTCAACCCCTTGTTCAAGACGCCCTCTTTCCGACGAGTTTCTTTTATTCTTGTATTTTGAAACATTGTATTAATTCTATTTAGGATACTCTAAACGGGTAAATTTGCGATTAAAAAATCTTCTGATAAAGGAGGACATTCCTAATTTGTTTGTACCTCATTGAGCATTTAAAATGGGCGGTGTAATCCTTCTATCATTCTCTTTAATTTTACAGAGTTTCGCACATTCCTCGATGTCCCGGAAGATGTGACGTCATTAAGAGTAGTCAACTCAAATAGCTCAACATTCTTAGGTAAGTTCAAACGTAAATTGATAATGGACAATATACAGGAGATTATTCTTAACCAGTAACAACTGAATTATGTAATTCCAAATGAATTTGTAAAGGAATATGCTAGTTCCAGTAGTCAATTTATTCGTCATCGAGCTGACAAGAGAAAAGCAGGTCTTCCTTTTTAAAGCGGCTTGACATTGTATTCCGATCGTCTTGCTTTCTTAAATGTTTACAGGCGGGGACACCCGCCAATTTAGCTCGTCTGGGATGCGCCTGATATAGGATTTTCTACTCCAAGATCAATAATACAACCACGTCGATTTTACAACCAAATTAATGGCAGTTGAGTGGTCAGAATAGGGGAAATAAACATCAAGTTTGCGGTAGCGGTGATTATCGTTACAACGATAACTGTCTGTCTTGCGATGGCCATAAAAGGACATTATGTTAATATCCACGACTGACATAATTTGATTAATCATCCCGCAAAAATCAGGAAGTATCTTTTGAAAAGTAAAGTGTCATTTCTCCTTTTATTTGTGCTAACTCCTGCAGAATATAGTACATTACATTGAATAAATTTTGAAAAACAAGCTTGCAAGATAGCTGAATGCCAGTTTATTACCATCAAAACCGTTACTGGAAGAAGATGAAGCGTGTCTTTTTTTAATTTTTATTTTATTTTAAACTATATTATTCTTGTGTTTATTGTATTTGTGCATCTCATCTATTTAAAATCAGATGTTATGATTAATGGTCAACTCGCTATTGGTGGAAACAGTCAAACCCGACCATCTAAAGGAGAATATCTGACAGAAAATACAACTCTTTACTATGATACATCGGCTGGGCAAGAGTCTATTAGGTAAGAATTTATTTTTGATTGGTGCTACTCTGCACCACTCAGAACTGAGCTTGTTTTTGTGGTTGTTTTGCTTTTGACGGCACTTCATTCCATTCTTTTAGCTCAGGAGGGAGATCCTCCCCAAGTGCGGTAAAATGATTTTAAGAAAAGATTAAATAAACCATGATCTGTTTACTGATTAATTATAGGATTGACATATGATTTTAGTTGTGGTGATGATGGTAATGATGATAGTCATGATAGTGATGGCGGTAAATGGTGATGTTGATCTTGAGAGCAGAGGGTCATGGTGGCTGTTTCGCGGTTTTGGTGTTGGTGGTGGTGTTGGTAGTTGTAGTAGTAGTGGTGATGGTTGTGGTGGTAGTGGTGGTGGTGATGGTGGTGGTGGTGGTGGTGGTGGTGATGTTGTTGGTGGTGGTGGTGGTGATGATGTTGGTGGTGGCGGTGTTGGCGGCGGCGGCAGCGTTGATGATATGTTCTGGTGATGGCGGTGGACGAGGTGAGGGAGAGATGGTTGTGGGTATTGAGGTGCTGTTTGCATTGGTGATGATGTAGGCTCTGTTTAAAATAGATTTATTGGTGGTTGTGTTGAAAATTTCAGTGTTCCTTTATGCCATGATTTTTAATGATGTTTTCGTTTTGCCAAAACCTTTGTAAACTCATTTCAGAATCGCAGGACCAACGTTATTTGCTATGGAATTCCAAGTGTTTGCTGCCGGTTCTGGAACTGCATCAGCTTACGTCAATTACGTATACTACGCGAAGGAGCAGAGCCCCACCCAGCCTCCGGTGACGCATATATGGGCGAAGTCAGTCGGAGACTGCAGCGTGACATGTGGGCTAGGTAGGTGCTGATGATGATGGTGGTAGTGGTGGTAGTGGTGGTGGTGGTGATGGTGATGGTCATGATGACGATGGAGATGAGGATGATTATGATGATGATGGCAATGGTGATGATGATGGTGATGATGATGATGATAGTGATGATTATGATGATAATGAGGATGGTGATGATGATGATGATGATGGTGGTGGTGATGAAGGCGATGGTGATGATGATGATGATGATGATGATGATGATGATGATGATGATGATTGGGATGATTATGATGATGATCATGATGATGGGGATGGTGATGATGACGTTGATGATGATAGTAATAATTATTAGGGTGTTGATGATGATGATATATTTTGCTTATACATGGATAACAATTAGGAAAGTAATTGTGATGATGATGGTGATAATGATGATTATTATCATTGAGCACATGATCATAAAATATGATAATGGCGATGAGGGCAATTGAAATGCAAAAAGATGCAGATTTTGACGTTGATTACGAGGACTACAAATTTGATGAAGATTGTGAAAATTGTGATGGTGATGGTGATGGCGATGGTGGCATTTATAATGATGATAATGATGATGATAATGCTGATCATGTTGGTGATCATCATGATCATGATGATGATGATCATGATACCGTAATGGTGATGATGATCATTAGATCATGATATCATAATGACGTCGACAATTCTACTATAGTTTTGATAACAATAAAACGTATCATAACCATGGAATTTACCATTAATTCATGACATTTTTCCTGTCTAAATTTCAAGGTACTCGCATCGAGGTCGTTCGTTGTGTCAACATGATTGACATTCAGTTCGTTGATGATCGTTTCTGTGACATCACTAGTCGACCAGTGCCTATCATTGAGACATGTCAGCTCGACGACTGTCCGCCCAGGTAAGAAACTAATCTCTTTATATCGTTTTAAGATGTTCCATTCTTAACCATGTCCCTCAAAACAAAATATTTAATGCACTTCATTTTATTTTGTTTTTCTGTTTACCTTCCTATTCAGTGCGATTATTTCATTTATATTTGTTTCTTGTGCATCTGCAAAATGAGAGAGATGTATTTACGCTGAAGAATTCAATATCCCTGTAAATTAATTTTTGAATAAATGATGGGATTTATATGGAATGGAATTCAACGGCCCTGTTTTTATATTCACAAAAAAATGGAAAATGATAAATGTATTACACCTGCTGTTTTTGTAAAGAAAATGCTTCACATTGACGTTTCTTTAGACTTTTTAGGGGAGGGTTGATTGTTTGTAAAGTCTGGAACAAGGTTCGTAATTACTAGACTTTACTTTCATTTATGTTTTTGCATATTCATATTTTCGTCGCATGTACTTTTTTCTTATTGCCACCAGGATTATGGTACTAATAGTTTTTATATAACGATTGTATACTTTTCATCACTTTAATCTTCATTTCCTGGTCACATCCGATCAGAAAACAAAAATGTTGATGTTTAATCATGAACTAACAAATCAACCAAATCACATGAAACCATATTTTTCTTTCTT
The DNA here is from genome assembly GCA_036244855.1 of Temnopleurus reevesii. Classification (NCBI taxonomy): domain Eukaryota; kingdom Metazoa; phylum Echinodermata; class Echinoidea; order Temnopleuroida; family Temnopleuridae; genus Temnopleurus; species Temnopleurus reevesii. Next base: position 26,203 of record BQKZ01007685.1, on the reverse strand, counting down.
ACAGATGGTTTCTTGCTGATTTGAACACGACTTGTAGCGCCACCTGCGGCGAGGGCGTGCGAACACGAGTCGTAGTTTGCCTCTTGTTTGCAGTCGGAGGGATTCGGGTGGTTGACGACTCGCTATGTGACTATTCCGAAAGACCGAGTGTTTCCGAACCCTGCACGGACTTACCCGATTGCCCTGGAACGTGGGTGCTGAGCCCATGGGGTGATGTGAGTATATTTTAATTCTTCTTGAACTGATTATGAAAATGTTGATGTAATTGAATACGGGGTGAAACTACCCAGTTGCTTATAAATATTCTTGTTGCGTCAAGTTGTTCGGCGGCTAATAATAAATGTGTATGTCAGAACAATTTTTTTTTGCTTTGATTAAAACAAGGTTTTGTTATTTTCTAACAACATCTGTCAGACGCTAAGATATCATAACAGAAATTGTTAAGTGACCAAATACATTTCGCTGACACAGTTTCAATCATCCTGTAACTCGCAAATCTTATATATGGGGGAGAAAGGAAATAGCGCACTACTTTAAAAAAGCATCAATAATTTTACCTCAGATGATACTAATGAAAAAAAGAAATACCACGAATTGTATTTTTTTATGCAGTAGGGCCTATATCTTTATGTTTTATCATGATTTTGCTCTCATAAACAATGCAATATGATATAAAATACAATATTTATTTTCAAAAGGAATATTACATTTCGTATTTGTATCTTTCTAAACATGTCAGTGTCAACCATGCATGAACCGGACGCGGTTGGCGCTATGCCGAACGGGTAGCGACTTCCTGACTGAGCTGGACGATGAGGAGTGTCCAGACCCGAAGCCACACACCACGGAGCCGTGTGATTGTATTACGACCATGGAGCCGCCGTCACCAGAACCGTCATCATCGTCCGAATCACCATCGATGAAAGATAACTTTACTCCAGCGACGGCGACGATGTCACCCGGGGCGGCCAGCGAGCCACCAATGGTCCCTGCAGGTGATTATTACATTCCTTAATAAAGTAATACAATTGAATGTTTGAAGGGGAACTAGCTCATGGAATTATTGTGTTTTCATTTCATGGAAAAAACAGATGAACAAACTGTGATTATTTACGCGAATTCGGACATCCTTTTCAGAGTTTGAATGAGTTTTTAAATTCCCCAAAATATGACGATCCTTGCTACTAATGGGGATACATGTAAATCTCTCCACATTATCGTAATTTTTGACGTCATGTCATATAACTTCTCTTTCACTAAATGAAAATTTATCCCACTTACTCTACTCTAATTGTTATTGATTATCATTAATTTAAAAAGAGGCGTGATGTTAATCTGCTCTGGCAACTGATGAAAGTGCTATTGTGCTATTGATCTTGGAGCTGTATTACATAATAATGGCATTATGATGCTCGCACATTGTAAAATATGATACATAGGGCTGGAATATTGTGACAAAGCGAATTCCTCAAACTACTGTCTAATTTTGGAAAACTTATATCGGCTTTTTCCTCGCACTAACCAGTTCTATAAACAAGTTTTTGCTATAGTAATTGATTGTTAATTAATTTGTTTATTACTTGTTTTTATACGTTGGTTTGTTCATTTATTCAGACGACAACTTCTTGACAAGAGCGGAAGGATCCATCGATAAATTTGGGTCCACTGATGGCGCCCTTTCTAGTATCGTCATCGTCGCACCTCTTGGTCACGTGGTCTCTGTAAATTTCAAATTCGTCTCTGTCGATTGCTCATCGGGTAAGAAGAAGATCTATGGTTTATATTTAACCCATTGACTAATTAATTATTTATTCTCATAGACTTTGTGTTGTGACTTCCCGGTTCTAGTAGTCAATTAGTTAATTGTTTAAATGACGATTTTCTCACCGCTGAAAAAGAATGATTATGACATACTTTTTGGCTCAAGAAATTAACGTATTTTTTGTAATTATTATTTCTCTTTTTGGTAACTATTCATTGTTAATAATTGTTAATTGAGATGTCCACATTGACACTGATATTGACCTAAAAGATTTGTGACAAGGGATGTCTTTCAAAAGGGCCTCGAATTATGTCAAAAGATTGTTAAAATTTTGAATAGTATGCTAATTTTGACATGATTGTGTAAAGTCCTTTGTTCTTTGTTGAATGTTGTCAAAAGAATGATAAAATGTTGTATAATATGCTCATTTTTAATTTTGACGTGACGGCGTAAAGTCCTCCGGTTTTTTGTCCTTAACCATTTGACGTTCCAATTTAACCACCATTTTACGATATGCCGTCGCAAACAGTAACACAAACGGTAACAATTTTTTAAAGTTTGATAGTGAAAAGCATCCTAAATTGAGAATTGGTTACATCATAAGTAAAGAGTTTATAGAACAAGAAATAAGTCACATTTGGAACTTTTTCATAAAAGTGTATACTCACAACTTCGTGAGAATATTCTTTATGTCGAACTATTATCTATCATGTCTTTATTATATTTTACAGGCGATTCATTCCGTGTTAAAGATGAAGAGAACGTCTACAGTGCATGCAGCTCATTTACAAACTTCAACTGGACATCAACAAGCAACATACTNGACAGGCTGCCGGCAGGTTCCGGCACGAAAGTCTTGGTAGACGATTATATTTTCATATAGTGAGGTTAATGATCATGACAGCTGACTCGGTAAGTAATTGTCAAAATTACACTTAACCAATTTATTTAAAGTCTTTTCATTCTTAAATGTTAGCATTTTCGTGAAATAGTCCACCCACAGGCTTGCGCTAATTTCGTCAACGGCAGGGGACCTCACTCAGCCCCATTATTTTTTTGCACAAAAAAGACGAAGGTAGATGGCTTATTTCAATATTTATCCTAAATATTTTGTGCAGGGACCAGGACCGCACCCCATGTTTTCAGAAAATTTGAACAAATTATTGTCAGACATACCTCTCAGCTATATAACATTATCTTTATCCCAAATCAATTAATCTGGACCTCTATGAAGACCAGAACGACTTTGTAAGTCGCTCTGAGTAGAGCTTCCAGCCAATTACTATTATTAGTTCATCAATATGTATTATTATTATTTTCTTTCTCATTTGATTTTGTATATTGATTTTGTGTTTGTATTTAATTTGTTATTTCTATATAGAAAATAAAAACAACAAAAACAACAACAACAACAACTACAACATGTTCTCTTACCCCGGCTATAAAAGTTATTCATTTATCATTTTCATCAACGAAATTGAGTTTGTAATCAAGCATGAACGCCCGAATTGAAGTAATCCATAATCCACAGCAGAGCTAGATACTGTTCAGTGAAAGTGACACACGAATTTTCAACCAAATGTGTAAGTTCAGGGGTCAGACTAAGTATAAGCCGACTTGTCATGTTATATATTACGTTGCTTGAAAATGCTGCTGACAAAACGTGCAACAAGGAAATAGCATTTGCAATTTCTTCAGCAGATTCGGTTCTTATTCACATTTGTTCCGATGGCTTGGGTATTATATTTTTTTTCTTGCAGGTTACAACTCAAGATGGCGCTACTCTACATTCAGTTCCCGACGGTGAGCTCACATTGAGTAGTTTCTGCTCCTTCCAGTACTATATCAACCAACACAATGACAATCACCCTGAACATTGGGACAATGCAGTCTTCATTACAAGGTTTGTACAATAAAAACAAAACTAAGTTTTAGTACCTCGTCTATGAACAATTTTCTTTAAATTAGAAAAATGTGTCATTTCGCCTCATATAAGTGCTGAAATATCACTCTTTGTGCAAGAAAAGTAGCACTTAAAATTCAGGTGCAGAATGTCACTCTACTTATTTGTAGTGAACAGATAATGGAAATACTTGCCCGCGCAGACGCCTCCAAGAAAGTGATGTTTTTCTACAAAACTTTCTTTTTGTATTGATTTAGAGACCACACTTAGAATTTGGGTTCCGCGGACATAAATGAGTGCCATCCCCTGGCTCTCCTGAATGTTCAGTCAAACAATTGGGTAAACCGCCATTATGTCCCGCGTAAATTATCATGGTTTGAACGTCGCACGGTCACAGGGGATATGCCTGGCTGATGCTGTTGTCGTACGGCTGACACACGACGTATAACAACATGTTAGAGTTAACCAGTCGTGCACTTTGCGAATACCTACGCATATGGATCGTAAAATTCAGTCGCGTAGATAATACTTGAAAAAATATTTCAAAGATGGGAACATACAGCAAAAATAAAGAATTTCCGTTGCCTTTGCTCGTTTCTAGTGTCTTTAATTCCTTGTAAGATTTATGTGCCAGAAGTATATAGTGCCCAGAAATATGATCACATTATGTTCATCATTATCTTCACTAGGCATGACATAGAACTGAAGCAAAACAGATATCTACTCGGTATTGCCAATTTGAGGGGTGCATGCTCACTCACACATCAGTGCTCTGTAAATGAGGATAATGGTCCATCATCTGGTCTCATCATCGCTCATGAAATTGGCCACACGTAAGTACCACATCACGTTTTCTTCTGGTAAAATAGCTTATGCAAATTAATAATCTTTTTAAATGGCGTAATGGATTTTGTAATTACAAGCTCTGCTTTATATTGGTTCCTTATTTCCAATTTCTAATTTCATTCATGAAATTTTGTTGTCATTAATGGCTTTTTGTAATATGTATTATCGATTTGTTCAACGTGTATTTAGAAAAAAAAAAAAGAAATCCATAAAACGAATCCCTTATAATAATTATTACATTATTATGTTCATTCCTCAAATAACACAATACCTCCAGCATTTGCAATATAGAAAATGTTGCATAATCTTTTCACGCATATAAAATAAAATTGCATATTAATCATTTTGTCCAGGATTTGGAAACTTCCTCAAATGTTTCCACACGTGCTTAAAAGCCTTTCCCTGTAAAGAAACTAAAAATGTTCCATACGGACCATACGGACTACTATGGAGCAGAACTTTTCAGAATGATTTTTCTTACTATGTATGCTAGTTGATATAATCCTAAAATTATAGTTATTATCATCAATCATTATATTTTCAGAGTGGGTATGCTTCATGACACGGACACTGGTTGTTCAGGAGGCACGAACATCATGTCATCAAGTCGTATCGGAGGAACGGGTTCATATCTATGGTCAGAATGCAGTCGGAGTCAACTCGACAGCTTCTTGAGGTAATTTATTCATTTTTTGTGTTTTATTCATATCATCTAGGCATTCTAGGGTGTTCCAAATATGGTTCAAAATGATCCTGAAACGATTTGATTATACAAAGCAATTATGTGGCAGCCTAATGTACTTCTACAATATCTCAACCCCAATTTTGTTATCTCTTCAGAAAAGCATTCTGGCGCCAGTCAAATTTCTAATTCTGTTTGTTCGACGGATATAAATTGCTGGCTTATCTTGAACGAATCGAAATAAGTTGATTATGTCAACATTCTAATATGATCAGATTCTGTCAAGTTTGTCGTTTTCACAATTAATACAACAATACGATAACTACGAAAAATCTTGTCGTTGCTGAAAATAATTCGATCAATCGATCTGCTTATTTAAACTTAAGATGCTGGAGGAGTGACGACTTTTTCCAACTGTTTAAGTAGCTCATAAAACATTATTGATCCAACAATCTAATGGATTGAGTGACACAATTACGTAACGACTACATTTCAATTTATAGCTACCCAACAATCACCTGCTTGGATGACATACCGGAAGTCCTCGGTGGATACCAAGGTGATCTGCTTCCGGGTCAAGTATACGATGCGGATGAGCAGTGTCTACAGTATTCGGAATACTTCAGTGGTGCCTGCACGGATACAGCACTGCCGATTTACGGAGTTCAAGCAAGTATTACGGCAATATTCTTCCCCACTACATGAAAATGAAAATGATAAGAACTGCATATTCATTTATCCGTTAGTTCCTTTTCAATATCTAGTTGGCACAATGTGCCTTTGGTTTTGATAAAATGTTTTCAAATAAAAACTTTTTTAAAAATCTTTTTGATATAAGGTAGCATACACCATGGTACAGGATGGTAAAAGGATTATAAACTTAGCATTCCGTATATGAACATAAAATACTAAATTGAAATATTGTGCTAGAATGAATAACGACAATTAAAAGTGTAGTACTATTTTTGTAGAAAAAAAATAGAATGAATGATGAAAATTATGCCAATTCTTTTTTTTATTTCGAGTTAATGTAATAGTTTCACAGCAATCACTAAAAACTAATACTTTTAAACCTACGTTATCTATACAGGATAGATGTCCTCAAATGTTTTGCCGTTTTCCTAACGGTCTTTGCTCGCGTACCGGTGTAGCATCAGCTGACGGAACAACATGCGGGGAACATAAGGTGAGAATAAGACAAAGAGTTAACATCTGAGGGCACACCTTTCATCAATCTAAAAGCCGATTCACAGCAATTTTTCCTACTTTGGTCAAGCATTTTGAATACTAAAACGCTCACATGGGCGTACGCCAGACCATCGTCTGATCAGCGTATAATGTGTGCCCAGGGAGCGTTTCTAATTTTCAAAAACGCCCGGCAGACGCAGGCGGTGTGAGTAGGTTTTAAGACTTTTGACATTCTGTGAACTAATTTGATCTCTGACTGATGGGTCAAATATTCATGGCAGTCACGGAAGCTCTCGTTAACATATACTTGATCGCCATCATTCTTGTTCCGGAGAGTGGCAAAGAAAGTAGCTGTCAATTGAATTAGATCACATGTCACAGGAGAGTAGTAATCTTCGCATTAACAACGAACGTGTTTCTCTAATTGAGGAATTAGAGAAAAATTCGTAATTATTATGATGTATTCCATGCCTCGAACAAATTTCAAAATCATACAGCATGATGTATGGAATTTTATTTGGAATTTATTCATTTGAACGTCATTGACATGTACAGCCAACATTTTGTTCTGATTATGTATGTATTATGCTTATTGCAGTAAATGCGCAACGAGGATGTGTTGTCGATATCGCATTTGATAAAGAGATGTAACCATTTGAAATGAATCGCCAATAATTCTATGTTGTCTGGGGACGACAATTTACTGTTTAGTAGCGTCAAGGTTCGAGCCCCGGATACATTTTCAAAACATGAATGAGTGGTCCAAGACATTCTTGGTCCCAAACAATTTTCTCTGATTGTAAAATGCCTTAAGAGTTTGATTCTGTCTCTATGGTCATGTTTCTTACTCTTCATCTCCTTTTCTATGCAGTGGTGCATCGGTGGTACATGCGTGGACAGACCAGATACACCAATCGACGGGGGCTGGTCAGCTTGGGGTGCGACATGGGGCCCTTGCTCCCGAACCTGCGGCGGGGGTGTTGAGCTACGATACCGCTACTGCACTAACCCCGAGTAAGTGTTTAAATTTAAAGGTTAATTTTACCAAGACTTCCTGCAGATGCAGAGATGTCTCCAGCATACAAAAACCCCTGCATCTTGCGTTGTGACAAGGAGCAACTGATGTTGCTCCTCGGTCTCTAAGTACACGCTGCAACATTTTGGAATTCATATTTTAGAGTTGTCAGCAGCGCACAACTTTTTCATTCTTTAAAGTTATCAGCAACAGGCGGGCCAGAGTCGTGGAGACATCTCCGCTACCCCTGCGCGACGCTGCAGCGACTTTTCAAAGACTCTTTTCAAATAGTCTCGGCAACAAATTTGAAGGGATGGAATGATGCCTCTAAAATTTGAACAAGATATCTTTACTTTTTTACGTTGTACATCGTGAGACAATCATTGGTTAATTTCCTTCAATTATTCTATAATCCTTTCTCTGAGACGTCATAGATTCACCACCGATGCCTCCTGCAATTGACAGCAACATCGTGAACTAGTCCCGTTGGCTACTGGAACCGGGTTGCCCTTGTGCAAAGTCTATAAGATATAAGAATGCAGTGATCAACGAGTTAAAACAATCTTGGTATCAAATTGTGGCACTATGTCCTTAACTATTTTCGTCAATCGTAGAGGATCACACCTGAAGTAGAAACATACTCTGTTGAATGAAAAATGCGTTTTGATCGTACTTAAATAATTGCTTGTACTTCAATAATTGTAACTATTCTTCTTCTTTTCAAAGGCCAAGAAATGGTGGGGAACCTTGTAAAGGCGAGTCAATCGTCGCTGACATATGCAACGTACAGGCAAGTATTCATGACATAGATATACATTCTTTAATCAAACGCTGGCACCTAAGGCCAAAAAAAGCATGAAAACTTTACCCAGTAGACCCTTTAAGATTACTTTGAGATCCACGGAGGACAGTTTATCCCCAGGGACCTGTGACATAATAGAGATTGCGTTCAAATGAAAATATTTAATACGCGATTTGTCATATACTTACTATTGATATCAATCATAAAGTCGATGAGAAAACTTTATGTTTAATACGGGGGCCCAGAGTAATAGAATTCCTGTCCCATGGTCCATCCATGTCTTTGTCTTAATGGCGCTGATACTTCACATCGAAGAGGGCGCTACCCATGTCACCATGTGCCCTTGTGCTACTAAACAATGTAACTATAGTTGACGAATAAAATATGCTAATGCAATTACACTGCAATTCAATTTCAATTTGGGAAACCCTCTATAAAATTCACGATACACCATATTCTAACTAACATATTAATACCAATGATTCAATGAATATTCATCAATTTTTATTCTCCTTCAGGAATGTGAAACAACTCAAAGGGCTTTCCGTGATGAGCAGTGCATGTCGACAACCGTGGAACATAACGAACTTGTGTGGACCTCCACATCTGAGAATCTATCAGGTATGAATATGAGAACAAAAGACAGATATAATTATTTAGATGAGATGGTCATTCATTGTGGATCTACCAGTTATCAGTTATCAAAACATGGTCCTATGTTCCCCTTTCTCACGATTCAAGAGTTAGTATAAATTGATATTACGGTGCATATGCGCCAAAATCTGCATGAGACACACTCGGCAAACATCACATGTGCGTAAATCATGTACAACCTCAATTGAATTAACGTTAATCAAGTGTATCCCCTGCAGATTTTTACGCGTATAGAGACCATAGGTTTGATTCTGTACTCCCTATATAGGTTATTTACGTTTATGTTTGACTACTCCCTTTAACTTTCTAATCATGTACAAACAAGATATTTCCCATTGTCAAAGGATTAATTTGGATATAGATAACTGCATTTCCACTACCATTAAAGTATCTACTTCCACTGTTTTCACAGGAGACCAGCTCTGTAACATATGGTGCGAGGCCGACATAGCATCAGAGAGCGGCGAAATGCTGCGCGTCATCGATCGGCGCGATGACGTTTACAAGGACGGTACGCGCTGCTCGCTAAATTACGGTGAGACGCGCGTATGCGTTCAGGGGACCTGCCGGGAGTTTGGCTGTGATGGCTACCAGTACTCTGGGGTAGTCTTTGATGAGTGTGGTGTCTGCGGCGGGAACGGTTCGACGTGCCATCGAGTGGATGGATCGAGACAACTCAGCTTGTCAGAACAGCGTAAGAATTTTCATGGCATTCTCTCTAGTTAATTTACACTAGTAAGCAGATAAGGCTAAGTGTGTGTTGTTCAAAAGTTGCGATTAATCGCAAGTTGCATTCCATCGGAACGTGTCAATCAAAATCATTGTTTCGTGCCTGTGCGTCTTGTTACAATCGCATATTATGCGCAAATGAAAGTGCGCGTTACAATTTGCAACTGGTCTGCAGTTGATTTGCGATCAATTGCAACTTTTGAACAGCATCCTCTTAAATCATAGTTTATGTTTATTCGCCCCTCAATCCTATGCGAATTGAGGAGGAAGAAGGTAAACGAATTGAAAATATACGAAGCTTAAATGTGCAGCGCAAAGGCGACTTGTTCAAGACGCCCTCTTTCCGATGAGTTTCTTTTATTCTTGTATTTTGAAACATTGTATTAATTCTATTTAGGATACTCTAAACGGGTAAATTTGCGATTAAAAAATCTTCTGATAAAGGAGGACATTCCTAATTTGTTTGTACCTCATTGAGCATTTAAAATGGGCGGTGTAATCCTTCTATCATTCTCTTTAATTTTACAGAGTTTCGCACATTCCTCGATGTCCCGGAAGATGTGACGTCATTAAGAGTAGTCAACTCAAATAGCTCAACATTCTTAGGTAAGTTCAAACGTAAATTGATAATGGACAATATACAGGAGATTATTCTTAACCAGTAACAACTGAATTATGTAATTCCAAATGAATTTGTAAAGGAATATGCTAGTTCCAGTAGTCAATTTATTCGTCATCGAGCTGACAAGAGAAAAGCAGGTCTTCCTTTTTAAAGCGGCTTGACATTGTATTCCGATCGTCTTGCTTTCTTAAATGTTTACAGGCGGGGACACCCGCCAATTTAGCTCGTCTGGGATGCGCCTGATATAGGATTTTCTACTCCAAGATCAATAATACAACCACGTCGATTTTACAACCAAATTAATGGCAGTTGAGTGGTCAGAATAGGGTAAATAAACATCAAGTTTGCGGTAGCGGTGATTATCGTTACAATGATAACTGTCTGTCTTGCGATGGCCATAAAAGGACATTATGTTAATATCCACGACTGACATAATTTGATTAATCATCCCGCAAAAATCAGGAAGTATCTTTTGAAAAGTAAATTAAGTGTCATTTCTCCTTTTATTTGTGCTAACTCCTGCAGAATATAGTACATTACATTGAATAAATTTTGAAAAACAAGCTTGCAAGATAGCTGAATGCCAGTTTATTACCATCAAAACCGTTACTGGAAGAAGATGAAGCGTGTCTTTTTTTTATTTTTATTTTATTTTAAACTATATTATTCTTGTGTTTATTGTATTTGTGTATCTCATCTATTTAAAATCAGATGTTATGATTAATGGTCAACTCGCTATTGGTGGAAACAGTCAAACCCGACCATCTAAAGGAGAATATCTGACAGAAAATACAACTCTTTACTATGATACATCGGCTGGGCAAGAGTCTATTAGGTAAGAATTTATTTTTGATTGGTGCTACTCTGCACCACTCAGAACTGAGCTTGTTTTTGTGGTTGTTTTGCTTTTGACGGCACTTCATTCCATTCTTTTAGCTCAGAAGGGAGATCCTCCCCAAGTGCGGTAAAATTATTTTAAGAAAAGATTAAATAAACCATGATCTGTTTACTGATTAATTATAGGATTGACATATTATTTTAGTTGTGGTGATGATGGTAATGATGATAGTCATGATAGTGATGGCGGTAAATGGTGATGTTGATCTTGAGAGCAGAGGGTCGTGGTGGCTGTTTCGCGGTTTTGGTGTTGGTGGTGGTGGTGGTGTTGGTAGTTGTAATAGTAGTGATGGTTGTGGTGGTAGTGGTGGTGGTGGTGGTGGTGGTGGTGGTGGTGGTGGTGATGTTGTTGTTGTTGGTGGTGGTGATGATGTTGGTGGTGGCGGTGTTGGCGGCGGCGGCAGCGTTGATGATATGTTCTGGTGATGGCGGTGGACGAGGTGAGGGAGAGATGGTTGTGGGTATTGAGGTGCTGTTTGCATTGGTGATGATGTAGGCTCTGTTATCTCTTCAAAAACAACTAATCTACTGATAATCCTAGTTCTTCTTACTTCCTTCTCTCTTTCCATGTTTCCATGTTTCAAGCGCTTAGGGACTTTCGCATGATTGTGTTATGCGCTATATAAAAGTGTTTCATTATTATTATTAAAATAGATTTATTGGTGGTTGTGTTGAAAATTTCAGTGTTCCTTTATGCCATGATTTTTAATGATGTTTTCGTTTTGCCAAAACCTTTGTAAACTCATTTCAGAATCGCAGGACCAACTTTATTTGCTATGGAATTCCAAGTGTTTGCTGCCGGTTCTGGAACTGCATCAGCTGACGTCAATTACGTATACTACTCGAAGGAGCAGAGCCCCACCCAGCCTCCGGTGACGCATATATGGGCGAAGTCAGTCGGAGACTGCAGCGTGACATGTGGGCTAGGTAGGTGTTGATGATGATGGTGGTAGTGGTGGTAGTGGTGGTGGTGGTGATGGTGATGGTTATGTTGATGATGTTGATGTTGATGATTATGATTATGATGTTTATGTTGTTTATGTTGTTGATGATGTTGATGATTTTGATGATTTTGATGATTATGATGATTTTGATGATGTTGATGATGATGTTGTTGGTGTTGTTGTTGATGTTGATGTTGATGATGATGATGATGATGATGATGATGATGATGATGATTGGGATGATTATGATGATGATCATGATGATGGGGATGGTGATGATGACGTTGATGATGATAGTAATAATTATTAGGGTGTTGATGATGATGATATATTTTGCTTATACATGGATAACAATTAGGAAAATAATTGTGATGATGATGGTGATAATGATGATTATTATCATTGAGCACATGATCATAAAATATGATAATGGCGATGAGGGCAATTGAAATGCAAAAAGATGCAGATTTTGACGTTGATTACGAGGACTACAAATTTGATGAAGATTGTGAAAATTGTGATGGTGATGGTGATGGCGATGGTGGCATTTATAATGATGATTATGATGATGATAATGCTGATCATGTTGGTGATCATCATGATCATGATTATGATGATCATGATACCGTAATGGTGATGATGATCATTAGATCATGATATCATAATGACGTCGACAATTCTACTATAGTTTTGATAACAATAAAACGTATCATAACCATGGAATTTACCATTAATTCATGACATTTTTCCTGTCTAAATTTCAAGGTACTCGCATCGAGGTCGTTCGTTGTGTCAACATGATTGACATTCAGTTCGTTGATGATCGTTTCTGTGACATCACTAGTCGACCAGTGCCTATCATTGAGACATGTCAGCTCGATGACTGCCCGCCTAGGTAAGAAACTAATCTCTTTATATCGTTTTAAGACGTTCCATTCTTAATATAACCATGTCCCTCAAAACAAAATATTTAATGCACTTCATTTTATTTTGTTTTTCTGTTTACTTCCTATTCAGCGCGATTATTTCATTTATATGTGTTTCTTGTGCATCTGCAAAATGAGAGAGATGTATTTACGCTGAAGAATTCAATATCCCTGTAAATTAATTTTTGATTAAATGATGGGATTTATATGGAATGGAATTCAACGGCCCTGTTTTTATATTCACAAAAAAATGGAAAATGATAAATGTATGACACCTGCTGTTTTTGTAAAGAAAATGCTTCACATTGACGTTTCTTTAGACTTTTTAGGGGAGGGTTGATTGTTTGTAAAGTCTGGAACAAGGTTTGTAATTACTAGACTTTACTTTCATTTATGTTTTTGCATATTCATATTTTCGTCGCATGTACTTTTTTCTTATTGCCACCAGGATTATGGTACTAATAGTTTTTATATAACGATTTTATACTTTTCATCACTTTAATCTTCATTTCCTGGTCACATCCGATCAGAAAACAAAAATGTTGATGTTTAATCATGAACTAACAAATCAACCAAATCACATGAAACCATATTTTTCTTTCTTACAGATGGTTTCTTGCTGATTTGAACACGACTTGTAGCGCCACCTGCGGCGAGGGCGTGCGAACACGAGTCGTAGTTTGCCTTTTGTTTGCAGTCGGAGGGATTCGGGTCGTTGACGACTCGTTGTGCGACTATTCCGAAAGACCGAGTGTTTCCGAACCCTGCACGGACTTACCCGATTGCCCTGGAACGTGGGTGCTGAGCCCATGGGGTGATGTGAGTATATTTTAATTCTTCTTGAACTGATTATGAAAATTTTGATGTAATTGAATACGGGGTGAAACTACCCAGTTGCTTATAAATATTCTTGTTGCGTCAAGTTGTTCGGCGGCTAATAATAAATGTGTATGTCAGAACATTTTTTTTTTGCTTTGATTAAAACAAGGTTTTGTTATTTTCTAACAACATCTGTCAGACGCTAAGATATCATAACAGAAATTGTTAAGTGACCAAATACATTTCGCTGACACAGTTTCAATCATCCTGTAACTCGCAAATCTTATATATGGGGGAGAAAGGAAATAGCGCACTACTTTAAAAAAGCATCAATAATTTTACCTCAGATGATACTAATGAAAAAAAGAAATACCACGAATTGTATTTTTTATGCAGTAGGGCCTATATCTTTATGTTTTATCATGATTTTGCTCTCATAAACAATGCAATATGATATAAAATACAATATTTATTTTCAAAAGGAATATTACATTTCGTATTTGTATCTTTCTAAACATGTCAGTGTCAACCATGCATGAACCGGACGCGGTTGGCGCTATGCCGAACGGGTAGCGACTTCCTGACTGAGCTGGACGATGAGGAGTGCCCGGACCCGAAGCCACACACCACGGAGCCGTGTGATTGTATTACGACCATGGAGCCGCCGTCACCAGAACCGTCATCATCGTCCGAATCACCATCGATGAAAGATAACTTTACTCCAGCGACGGCGACGATGTCGCCAGGAGCGGCCAGCGAGCCACCAATGGTCCCTGCAGGTGATTATTACATTCCTTAATAAAGTAATACAATTGAATGTTTGAAGGGGAACTAGCTCATGGAATTATTGTGTTTTCATTTCATGGAAAAAACAGATGAACAAACTGTGATTATTTACGCGAATTCGGACATCCTTTTCAGAGTTTGAATGAGTTTTTAAATTCCCCAAAATATGACGATCCTTGCTACTAATGGGGATACATGTAAATCTCTCCACATTATCGTAATTTTTGACGTCATGTCATATAACTTCTCTTTCACTAAATGAAAATTTATCCCACTTACTCTACTCTAATTGTTATTGATTATCATTAATTTAAAAAGAGGCGTGATGTTAATCTGCTCTGGCAACTGATGAAAGTGCTATTGTGCTATTGATCTTGGAGCTGTATTACATAATAATGGCATTATGATGCTCGCACATTGTAAAATATGATACATAGGGCTGGAATATTGTGACAAAGCGAATTCCTCAAACTACTGTCTAATTTTGGAAAACTTATATCGGCTTTTTCCTCGCACTAACCAGTTCTATAAACAAGTTTTTGCTATAGTAATTGATTGTTAATTAATTTGTTTATTACTTGTTTTTATACGTTGGTTTGTTCATTTATTCAGACGACAACTTCTTGACAAGAGCGGAAGGATCCATCGATAAATTTGGGTCCACTGATGGCGCCCTTTCTAGTATCGTCATCGTCGCACCTCTTGGTCACGTGGTCTCTGTAAATTTCAAATTCGTCTCTGTCGATTGCTCATCGGGTAAGAAGAAGATCTATGGTTTATATTTAACCCATTGACTAATTAATTATTTATTCTCATAGACTTTGTGTTGTGACTTCCCGGTTCTAGTAGTCAATTAGTTAATTGTTTAAATGACGATTTTCTCACCGCTGAAAAAGAATGATTATGACATACTTTTTGGCTCAAGAAATTAACGTATTTTTTGTAATTATTATTTCTCTTTTTGGTAACTATTCATTGTTAATAATTGTTAATTGAGATGTCCACATTGACACTGATATTGACCTAAAAGATTTGTGACAAGGGATGTCTTTCAAAAGGGCCTCGAATTATGTCAAAAGATTGTTAAAATTTTGAATAGTATGCTAATTTTGACATGATTGTGTAAAGTCCTTTGTTCTTTGTTGAATGTTGTCAAAAGAATGATAAAATGTTGTATAATATGCTCATTTTTAATTTTGACGTGACGGCGTAAAGTCCTCCGGTTTTTTGTCCTTAACCATTTGACGTTCCAATTTAACCACCATTTTACGATATGCCGTCGCAAACAGTAACACAAACGGTAACAATTTTTTAAAGTTTGATAGTGAAAAGCATCCTAAATTGAGAATTGGTTACATCATAAGTAAAGAGTTTATAGAACAAGAAATAAGTCACATTTGGAACTTTTTCATAAAAGTGTATACTCACAACTTCGTGAGAATATTCTTTATGTCGAACTATTATCTATCATGTCTTTATTATATTTTACAGGCGATTCATTCCGTGTTAAAGATGAAGAGAACGTCTACAGTGCATGCAGCTCATTTACAAACTTCAACTGGACATCAACAAGCAACATACTTCAATTCGATCTGGTTACTGTAGCAGACGACAGAGGATACTCGCTATCGTATCGCTTTATCCAATTATCGACATCGACAGCAGGTACATAAAATTATTTTAAATGATAAACCTGTTGTCAGTTTCAGTTATTTTTTTATTTTCTTTATTTTCTTTATTTTGTATAATTTGTTTAACATAACACAATATGAAATAATGTAATAATGTAAGAACAAAATGTTGGCTGTATTATGTCGATGACGTTCGAATGAATAAATTCCAAATTCCAATCTCTTTACAAGTTATATCTATTTGGTTGTCAGTTATTTATTATGCAAATTTACGTACATTGGATTTGGGCTACAAGGTGGAATTTTAATTAAATAATATCACTAGAATTTTTAAATCAGGCGCGACCTTCAGTTGATCGGCAATCGCCAATCAAAATCATTGATTGCGTCATGTCAGAAGCACAGAACCTGACTGCGCAAACAAAAATGCACATTTCAATTTACAACTTGTTTCCAATTGATTTGTGATTGTTCACAACATTCAACCAACACCTCCTCTATTTTTTAAATATACATTTGCTGATGTCTAAATATTGCAATATCATAAACTCATAAACTTTGTTTAATTGCTCTTTTTTTTCATTATTTCGTTTATCTCTGTCCAAAATGTGGACATTTAGCTTTTCAGGGAAATAGCACCATGTTATACTAATCCTTGAATAATATTTTATGGGTCTTTTTTGTTTCTATTCCATGTCTTACAGACTGTGACAGGATGTTCCTCGACGAATCAGGGACCGTAACCAGCCCAAACTACCCCTCCCTCTACCCGGCCAACCATCGATGCATCTACCACATCGTAGCCCCTCCCAACGTCCGTATCAATCTCTACTTCGATGTGTTCAACCTCCATGTCGAAGATGCCTTGCTCTGCTCGACCACCAGAGATCATATCTTGGTAAGTGGGACGATTTCAGTAAAAGTTCCATGTCCACAAACGTCAGTAATATATAGGTTTTCCCGTCCAACTTCATTAGGATTTTATGTATAAAATCTTACAATTTAGAAGGGACTTAAATGACCCGTAAGATCGTTTATTTGATTGGCATGCGATTTCACAATTTTCACACATTTCATCGTGCACATAAAACGATCGAATTTATAAAGCGCAAAAAGTCTTTTCAAAATCAAATTAGAATTAATTTGAGTGGCGAAAATCAAATGACCACTTTGCCCTGCTAATTTTGATAAATATCTCTCTAAATTGAATTACTGATAATATCATATACGAATAATCTAAAGCTAAATTGAATGATGAATAAAGGAAAATGATGAACTATGGTGCAAGGAAATTTTCTAAAAGTCTGTCAAATCCGAACATCCATTCGCTGATTTAAATGTAACTTTGATGAAATTGACCAAAAAAACAATAAACCTAAACGCAGACGTCCATCTTATCGTTGCTCGAAGCGCTGAAGGGATTTCCACACATTCACCTTTTGGAGAAAGCCATAACGGTGCTTCTCATTTTAAGGAATCTATTCCAACCGTATGTGTTTATCTCACCTTGTTTCATAAAGCTGTTCGTAGAGGAGCGAGCGACTGTGCACATGAGTGGTGACCATTTTCTGCACACAATGACCCCTGTCTGCCTGTGTAGCTGAGTTACCACCTCAGACGAGTCACCAGTCGTACGCAGAGTCGGGGTTAACTCTTTCTTATGCACGAGGTGTTGCTCTTTGACAACACAGTTGATGGTTCCTAGTAGGAAATTTTATCATTTCAAGAGGAGTCTGCAAATCAAATCGATGTGGATATTTCACCGCATTTCCTTTTTTTATGTATTTTTTTTTCATTATACCTACAGATCAAAGACCTAGATCAGCGGTTTCATAGCAGCATCTACTGTGGTCAACTTGTTCCCTTTAATTATCTTTCGTCTGGTAACCGAGTTCGGATAAACTTCTCTTCCAATTCAGCATTTTCAAGTATCGGATTCTCTGCGACTTATAATTTTGTCGTTTAATAATCGAAGGTAGCTGGTAATGATAAATTATTTGTAATGAATATTGTATTTATTTCTTGATAACGGGTCTAGAAATATGTGTTTTCCACTGTAGATGTAAAGTACGAAACTTTAGAAACTAGACATACAAGTACAGTTGTTAATTCGTTCCTTTAACATTTACCTCATGAACCATTTTGAATTTTATTTTCAACCCAACAATGGCAACAATAAATTTACTTTATTGTTATTACTTCATAACTTAATTCAATATTGCAGGTACAATCTGATATGATTAAAACAGATTTTCATATCCCCGACAGGTTTACAGGAAAACATTCATTGTCGAATAAAAAAGTTTTAATGCGGAAAAAATATTGTCTGTATTTATGTTGGTGAAACGGAAAATATCAATTTGTTAGGTAGCGCCATCTTGCGGTGGCAATGGTGAAAGGCTGGTCCTGGGAGGGTATGGGCTAGTTAAAGGAATTAATTGTCTGTGTTTTTAAATCGGTCTAGCCTTTGTTCTCGGAACAAAAGCAAAGGTGAGAAATGGTAGTATGATTATTGAAGTGAATATTTATATATATAGTTTTAGTTCATATATATAATTTTTTGGTCAAATGTCCATTGATTGGTATTTTCAATTAGTTGAAAACAATAAGATCGGGGGTCAGATGCTCAAAATGGTTCAAGTGGGTGTTGCTAGAAATTTGTCTTAAACTGCAAAACAACTTCAAATCAGATGCAAATTGAAACGCACATTTTCATTTGTTCATGGTCTGCAAATTTTATAAATCACGAATGAAACAATAACTTTGATTGGAGCGTGCCGATGAACTACAACTGGCAAATATAGGCAACTTTCATGCATCACCCCTTAGATTTACTACTAGACAAATGATAGTTATCTCCAAATATAGAAACGACAACGTTTATAAGTCTACCTTTAGAGGAGCCCATGGAGGCAAATTATGTAAGCGTAGGCATTTTTGAAGAACTGACCTCGAAAGTGAACAATTGTTGCCGTTTTTTAATAATAAGTAGAAGCAGAAAATTGTGGTTACATTGTATTTGTAATCAATAAGTTAGACGAGCAGTGATAATTATGATAGTGGAAATAAAAAAAAATCATAATTTTACAAGTCGACGAAAGAAATGTGTATAATTGATATGTTGATTGCAATGCATGACGAAATTGACAAAATAATTGTAGATGAATCGATAACATGCACAGTATTCATATTTAATTGTTAAATCTTGTTGTTTTTATATTTTTATTGTTTCATTTTATTTTCGTTTGAAATTTCTTAGATAATGACGTAGCATGCAGGGCATGTGTTACAAGTTTTGTATTAAGTTAATATATACATCTTGCGAAATGACTATGACTATTTAAAATGTACATAATGTACAGAAATATATATTCTGAGGGTCTTTAATTCCTTGCTGTGTCTCTGTTTTTTGTTTTCAATGTAAAAATGTATAAAGGTATGAAGGTGTATGACAATGTAGAGGGCATATTTTATATTATTCCAATTCAATTCAAATCTTAAGTTTCATCTCCATATAAATCATACTTACAAAACATTACTAATATATAACAATTGTATTGTTACATACAATTGTTGCATAAACAATTGTTATATACAAAAAGTATATAAAACAACATACATATGTATCTATATGGGTGTATGTGTATGTGTGTGTGTGTTTATTTGTATGTGGGGATGAGTGTGGCTGTATATTGTATGTATGTATGTATGTATGTATGTGTGTGTGTTTATTTGTATGTGGGTGTATGTATGTATGTATGTATGTGGGATGAGTGAGGCTGTATGTATATATGTATGTTTGCATGTATGTCCATACGCAGCCCATCTGCTCCCAACCATGGTTCTTTGTTATTTCATATTTCATAACTTTGCTTAAAAGAAGAGTCTACCCAAATATAATAATTTTTTAGCAGAAGCAGAAAAACAATTGGTGAGTAGAACAAAAAAAGTTTGAAGAAAATCGGACTAGTAATAAAGAAAGTTACCAATTTTTAAAGATTATAAAAAATGGACAAATCAGTGGAAATTTCCAGAGGCGTTGCCAATTTGATGACATCATGGTTGCACTTCTAATGTGGAAAATTCATAATTTTTACAGAAAGTTGCAAAGTTTGTATGAATGTAAGCATGCAAATTGTGGATCTACATATATATCATAAAGATATCCCACGGTTAAAGTTTTGAGGAAATCATATTTTGGGGAAAAAATCAACATTTTATGACGTTGATATGAATGTAATAAATGGTCTGTTGTGCACCTGTGACGTCATCAGTTGCCAATTTTTTCTAAATATATACACATTCATAACTTTCTTTTTAGTTGTCCAATTCTTCTCAAACTTTTTTTGTTCTGTTCATCTAATTTGTCTGCTCCTGTTGAAGAAATATTATTTTTGGGTAGAATTTCCATTTAATAATTGAATATGAGGCACTCTTTAACGTTGGTACGTGACACGTTTTATATTCCAGTTTAGAGATAAATTCCTATTCGAAACTGATGATTTTACACTGATGACAAGCGTGATTTCTGAAAATTGTCAATCTACACACTTACAAAAACGGGTGCGATATTGCACCTTACAACACAGTGAAAGCAGCCTTTGGGTACACTATTGTATCTTTACAGAAAGGGGCATCATTAAACACGATATAAACTATTTCCTAAAAATTAAATCGAACGCAAATTCAATGCTCCTTTGTAATGCTATTGAAATCGGGACCGGTCTGTCATTGTTGTGTCCGCACAGTTGAATACACGGTGTACGGATCTATTGTCTGCGTTCGACTTAATTATTCGGAAATAGTTTATATCGTGTTTATTCCTTTTTTTTTTTTGTAATGGTGTAAAAATAGTGCAGATTTTCCCCAGAGTTCAGTATTTCACCAAGTATATGAACAGCACGATAGATGTGGGGTCCGAACCCACCCATAACCGGAATCGTTTATCTTCAAGCCAAACACTCCACCGACTGAGGTGATAACTGTTTTTCTCCGATGGCCCAAGAGTCGGTATCCATAAGGGGCAATGCTATGATTTCGTAACAGTCATTTAAACTATCCCCTTGGGGGTAGTGAAAGTTCTGATGTCCTAATGTCCATCGTGTAAATAATAATTGATACACAGCCCAGTCGGTAGAGCTTTTGGCTTATTTGGAATGATATATTGCCGACGAGGCGATACCCAGATACTGAAGCCCTGAAATAAGCTGCAAAGTTTTTCCTCCAAACTATAGAGGACAGAAAAATCTAACAAAGAGGTAAAAAATTATATTGGCTTGGCCATGTACCAGAGATGTCAACCGTTCCGGAATATGTATTAGGTGCATTGACTATTGTTGTCGTGTTCGCTCTCACATTGGTTGAGTTGTTGTTTTTCACATTTTGATTTGAACTCATGCATATTCCAAAACGGTTGATATATCTGA
>BQKZ01007684.1:0-19141 GCA_036244855.1 Temnopleurus reevesii | reverse complement strand
CGGACGCTAATATAAGCTATAATAAAGCTAATATAAAGTTTTATTCTGCAAATTTAATGATACTAAATTATTATTGAAATTTATTAACTTAAATTTTGATGAAATCCCTACAACGTTAGCACCCTGTTCAAAGAGAAACTTGGTTAAAAAAAATAATCTGTCCGATATTCATTCCGGACATACTGGTACACCCAAGAGATTGGCAATTTACGCGCAATAAAGATATCGCGCAGTGTGATTGCAACCAGCCGCAAGCCTTGCGACTCCTCTGTCAGCCGCAACAGTCGCATGCGGTTTTGAATCGCTTGCGACCACTTGTGATCGCAGTCAGTCGCAAGCAAAAAAACGCACAGTGTGCGGCCACCTTAAGCTGCAAATGAAGGGCAAATTAAAGACGCATTCTCCTCATCGAATATCTCAATCTCCATTCATTTAAAGACTTGAACATGCTAGAGTAATGGTTATCGAGAACCATTTAACTTCAATTTTTGTAAATGACTGACAACTTTATTGCAACATCCCCCTAGCCTAATTATTGAACAAGATAAAAACTGAAACAAAAATGTTGCCATTATTTGCTATTGATGAATTATAATTTTCTAGTAATTTTGAATATTATGCAAGATCTAAATTGCCATTTTTGATAGTCAATTTCTGTGTTGGGAACTGCATTATCTACACAATGGGCAGTGGACTAAAATTAAGTGATGATTAGGAGCGAGATTCTCACCCTGTAGATGTCAATTTCACTGTCAAAGGAATCGAGCGAAGGTACGTCTACTTCTTCATCTTCTTCTTTGGGTGTGAGGAAAGCTTTCTCAGCTGTTCCCATAGCTCCGGTGTGACTGATGCTGTAGTTGGATGCTGAACTTGCTCTGTGAATTAAAAAAAAAAACAATAAAATTTGACAATCATTTTGGTATTCCAAAGATGCAGTTTGAGACCAAGATATTTCCTCTAGCTTTGGTGTACGGAAAGCCTTCTAAGTCAGCTCTTTTATGACTGATGCTGTAGTTTGTGACAGGACTGTCTTTGTTAATTAAAAAAAAGATAATCATATATATATTCCCATTGTAGAGAATGGGAATCTAGCGACGGTACGTCTACTTCTTCATCTTCTTCCTTGGGTGTGAGGAAAGCTTTCTCCGCTGTCCCCATTGCTCCTGTGTGACTGATGCTATAGTTGGATGCTGAACTTGCTCTGCAAATTAAGATAAAAAAGATAATTTGGTAATCATTTTAGCATTCAAATTGTTCAGATTAAAAATCAAGTGAAGGTACATCTTCTTCATCTTCTTCCTTGGGTGTGAGGAAAGCTTTCTCCGCTGTCCCCATCGCTCCTGTGTGACTGATGCTATAGTTGGATGCTGAACTTGCTCTGCAAATTAAGATAAAAAAGATAATTTGGTAATCATTTTAGCATTCAAATTGTTCAGATTAAAAATCAAGTGAAGGCATGTCTTCTTCTTCATCTTCTTCCTTGGGTGTAAGGAAAGCCTTCTCAGCTGTTCCCATAGCTCCAGTGTGACTGATGCTGTAGTTGGATGCTGAACTTGCTCTGTAAATGGGGAAACAAAATTATAAGATTTGTTTGTCAATATATGAAATTTGATAGTGCACAAATGGAAGATTAAAAGATACATCTCTCTTTATGAGTGGAAATTTTTGTCAGCATTCATGGATTTCCGGTAAATGAGAATGTAGTGAATGTGCAGTATTTGCCAGTTTTTTTGGCGAACACCCGCAAAATTAACCAAACATGCATGCAAATTTTTTCACAGCATCTCAAAAACACACTGTCAATCAGTGTTTATCCATGTTGGGATGAAGCAAGAATTATTTCAATTATCATCTACCAAATACAAAAAAAAATTGTTCAAACAAAAAAACACTGAAAATCAACTAATTTTTTGTATCCTCACATTTATTATTTTTCTGAATTATATCTCATGCAACAATACCTTCCACTGTGTGCAGACTTGACAGAGCGCTCAGAGGCAGCCGACCTCAGACGTGCAGACGGACTGAGTTTCTCAGGGTCACGGAGCGGATTTGGGGTCAGCCGACCATGGAGGAACTCGTCAAATGTTTCATTGATGTCATGCATCCAGAGGAATGTATAACTTTTGAAAAGCTCAAGGAGTTTCTGTAAAAAAACAAAAAATAAAAAAAAATAAAAAGAATAACATGATCCACTCAAGTTTTCAATTGTCTTTTGCCCTCAATTGATAAATTTGTGTTTGAATTTGAGATGCTACTGAATAAACAGTCTCATAGTGGTTTCAATAATCACACAAACCTAGGAATGTCTATGGGGATGATACTCTTCAGAAAATTTCCTGGCACCTGTTCGTAAAGTTGTTTGTAGATGTTCGCAAGGCTCTACGCACAACTGACTCTTTCCTGTATGCAACATAATTATGGAGACCACATTATCTACGACTACCTTGTGTACTATAAACACCTATGACTGATCTATCAAACATATATGATGCACACATCTTCTGGCTCAACAAAATTTAGGAAGCGTCATAAAATGCTAAGATATCAAATAAGAGCAGCGTTTTTTAACACAAAAAATGGTAAGCAATAAAAGAATTTCATTCATCATATTTTCTTCAAAGAACTGTTTATCTTACCTTGCATTCTTCACTGTTCTCTCTCACTAAGCCGATGATCTTCTCACAAAGTTCAATGACCTCATCATCAACACTGATGTAGTCCTTATATCCACCCTGCAAAATAAATAGGTGAAAATAACATTTATTTCATGTTATAGTATATACCATTATTTGATAATGAATTAAGTAATGATAATGATGTGTAAATAGATCAAATTCATGTCAATCTGATTCAAATAGTAAAAAAACAACATTATTCTAATGCAAGGAGTTGGCTCCAAACTCGATACACGTTCTAAGCTGAACTATTTATTTTCATTCATTGCATAGCAGATGAAATATTTCTCAATAGATAAAACAACCAATCATTTGCAATGCCTCACTACAAGATTAAACCTTCAACCTAAAATTTACAATGTGATTGTGCCCATTATTCTTTCTGCCTTCACCCTATCAAGTTCATTAATAGTGGCACCTCAAAATATTATCATAGCCAGTGATTTGCATTTAATTTCAACGTTTTTAAAACACCAAAAATTATTACAAATGGCAAATCTCACCTCTGCCAGTGGACTAAGCATCTTGACCAGTGCACCTCTGGACCTGAACTGCTCCAGCCATCGGTTGACGTTCTCAAGGACACTGGTCACTGAAGTGCTCTGGTCAAGCGGTGGGGTGAAAGTCACTGTGTTTTCAACAAGCTCCATGCGAATGGTCAAGATTGGGATGTTAGGCTCCTCAGTCTATGGAAAAGAAATAAGAAATTCATTTAAGAAATCAACCTTCAGTAAATCTGCCATCAATTTTTGTATTAACATTGTCAAAATATATCAACAATATCAGCATGAAAATCATCATGATCATCTTCATTATCATTATCCCATGCTGAAGCGGCCCTACTGATTAGCGGCAGCACTTCCATCATCAATGATCATCACCACCATCATGATTAGCATCACCATCATCACAACCATCATCATCATCATCACCATCATAATCATCATCACCATCATCACCAACCCTTATCATCAACATCATCATCATCATTACAATTATAATCACCATTGTCAACATCATCATCATCACCTTCATAAAAATTACAACCACCATATTCAGCACCATCATCACCACCATTATCATGATCATCTTCTCCACTACCAGTCATGGCCATCTTCATCATCTTCATCATCTTCTTCATCATCATCACCTGATCATCATCAACAACATCATTGTCATTCTGTTCTCCACTATCATCTTCATCTTTGTCTTTCATCATGACCACCATCATCACCAACTTCAGAGTCATCATTACCACAATCATGATAACTGATATCACCACATACCCATCCATCCATCCTCCTGATCATCATAGCTTTCATAATCATCTTACCTCAGATACATTAGCAAGAACTAGTGTGTTGAGCATGGACCTAAGACTCTTCAGACACGTCTGTTTGAGACCGTCCAGGACCAAGGCATCGATGTGGTCCACATACTCCTCCGAGGCTTCCACCATCATTATCACCATCAGGATGACCATCACCATCAACATCATCACCATAATCATCATCATCCATCCTCATCCTTATCATCACAACTTTCATAACCATCTTACCTCCGGCACATTAGCAAGAACCAGAGTGTTGACCATAGACCTAATACTCTTAATATCATCACCAGCATCATCTAGCGAACCTTCATCAAAATCACCACAACCATCATCATCAACACCTCATTATTCTTAACAACATCATTATCATCACCATCATCACCACCACCATCATCATCATCATCATCATCATTATCATCATCATCATCATGTCCATCTTACCTCAGATACATTAGCAAGAACTAGTGTGTTGAGCATAGACCTGAGACTCTTTAAGCAGGTCTGTTTGAGACCGTCCAGGACCAAGGCATCGATGTGGTCCACATACTCCTCCCAGGCTGGAGAGGCCCGACTGATCTGGACCACCTCAAATGAGTTCTGAAGCATGGAATGGATCCGTAGACCAGACGGTTTGATCAGTCTCTCGATCTCGTCATTCAGGTTTCTGTGGAAATAAAAACAAAACAGGGTATGCAATATTCTTCTTTCATTTAGAGCAATCATTTATCACATGAATACTGACTGGTTTGGGACAATTGACCATATTTCACAGTTTGGCTCAGTAACTTCCTCCTTCTTCCATTATTACTCTCTTTCTCTCTCTGTCTTTCTCCCTTTTCCATCCAAGCCATATCTCCATCAAGTAACTAGTCATATGAGCAAGGCAATCAAAGAAATTTACGGCCCCGCTTGAACACTTTGTCCATTGCAAGTATGGTTCTCTCCAAAGGTTATAACTGTACAAAGTGTACCATATCTCTCACCCCCTCCCCTGCTGTCTGCTCCCCCCACCCCATTCCTCATTCCTAACTTCTCCTTATCTTTATCCCTCCGTAACTATTAGTCCCTGTCTCTCCTTCTCTTTCTTCTCATATTTGCATTTGAAGTTATCTATACCTCCCTACTACGTAGTGTAAACATCTCCCTCCCCTTCTCTTTCTCTCTCTCTCTCTCTCTCTCTCTCTTCCTATGTCTCACTGCATTTTTCTCTCTATCTTTATTGCTTCTTTTTTTCTTACCTTTGCCATTCAAGCAATCTATCCATCGAGTAACTCATCATATGAGCACGACACTCGAAGACGTCCAATGCCCCACTTGACCACTTCTGTGTGATTTCCACCATCTCTTGGCAGTTGGACTGGACAATGGCCAACGTCCGTTGAAGGTCAGCACCGACCAGGGAGGAGGCGAGCTCGATGAAGTCGGCGCTCTCCGTCGTTTTCCACGTGTAGTGGCTCAGGCCTTGCTCCAACAGCTAATAATAATAATAATAATAATAATGAATGTTTCTTATGTAGCACTTTGTCACCTGTCCAATAATAATAATCATTTGTTTTGGGTACCCTGGGTAACCATTTTTCAGCTGTGTGCTGTTCTTCCAGCGGGCCCTGCATAACAAAGTTATTATCACACTTCTCCATTCTTAAATGTGAAGCACATGGCAAGAATGCAGATGGTCCTATTTTCAAAAGTCTTTG
Organism: Temnopleurus reevesii; assembly: GCA_036244855.1. Classification (NCBI taxonomy): domain Eukaryota; kingdom Metazoa; phylum Echinodermata; class Echinoidea; order Temnopleuroida; family Temnopleuridae; genus Temnopleurus; species Temnopleurus reevesii. Next base: position 13,433 of record BQKZ01007684.1, on the reverse strand, counting down.
GTATGACTCGGCCAGGGATCAAACCCACAACTTCCTGTTCATGGGGCAGACGCTCTACCACTGTGCCAAACATGTCTGGAAAAGTCCCCAAGCACTTGGACAGGAAGAAAAGTATCTGATATATAAAGGTAATATTCATGTATAATACATGGATACAATAAAAGTAGGCAGACACAAATGGACAACAAGTACTGTGGTTCATTTATCTGATAAGATTGGTTCAATCTTTGTTGGGGAGATGCTGATTCTAGATTTGCACAATGAAAGATTGACATTGTTTGGACGTTACCCTTCTCCTTTCCTCTCATTAAATTTGTTTGAGAGATTCAAGATCTTTGGGACATCAAAATTTCTGCCACATCCTAATTTTTAGCCTAACATTTTCTAACCTTGCAAATAGAATTTTTCTTTTTTATCCACGGTATCCAGTTAAGTTAAATAATCATTGTACTTGTGGACCCTGCATGATCAATACCTTGTTACGATAGAGTTTGGAAATGTTTTGGACTAACCTTAGATCTACCACACTATTGAAACTTACATGATCAATCTTGCCTAGCTTCCTCTCAAACAACGGCCTCTCAAAGTCAACGATAGACTTCATTGCCTGGTTATACTTGGACACTATCGTCTCTAGTCTGGCTGCAGTGGTACGCATTGTTGCACCTTCTGTGTGTCTGAGTAGCTCCCTGACCCCGTCGGGAAGCTTGACATTAAAGGGAGCCTGGGCAAGGTAGTGGACCTCTCGGAGCAGGAGAAGCAGCTCGGGGTCAAGGTTCACGTGGAGGACTTGAGGTCGAAGGTCAGTCTCCTCGTCGTAGTCCTCAGCAGTCTGAAAGATGAAAAATTGTTAAAATAGAACATAATATACATGCTACATTACAGTACAATCTGAAGCCTACAATAAATCAACTTGTGACAAAGTGATAATATGAATATCATTGTTGTCTAGGATATAAGTTTTGTAAATCCAATACAACAGTGATAAAGCATGAAAAGAACTTCCTTTCTGCTCACTTCATTTTGAAATGAAATTATTAAAACCAATCTTTTTTAAAGTACAAAGTATATTTCCCAATGAGGCATTTTAAACCATATTCACTGGTTCTTTCTCCACCATACATGACTCATCTGAATGAATTTCTCTCACTCAAGTTCTAAAATACTGGTCTCCAAGTCACATGGTGATTGTTAGTTAGAATCTTGTCTTTTATATTACATGATATAACATTACACATTCAAAACTTTGTTGCATGTCAATATTCAAATCCATGCGATAAAATTGTATATTTGCTTGCTTTTAAGTTTGCATCAAATCTTATTTGCACAAAATCTATATCAACTGGTAATATTCCTGCACTTACAGTAATGTGAATAATCACTCCTTTATGTATACATACTCATTTATGTGAATAATCACTCCTTTATGTATACTCACCAGTAAAGGCTGTTTGAGTCTATCCCTGAGTTCACTGTGTAGCATCCTCTGCCAGTCACTAACACTCTTCTCTTCATATTTGTCCAAATCAGTCATTGTATCATTGAATATGTCCCTCAAATGCCATCCAGCATCCCCATCCAGGGAGTGTGGACTGACCCGCTTCAGTTTCTCCATAGGTTCCTGTACAGAGAGTGGAATAGAACATTATTGAATAGGGGGATTTAAGTTTTTTATGTTAGTCAATGTAAGTCAATGTGTCATTGATGATGTCCCTCAGATACCAAACACGATAACCATTTAGAGAGTGTGGACTAACCCAATTCAGTTTCCCAATAGGATACCTGTACAGAGAGTGGAATGATACATTATTCAATAGGGAAGGTTTTTAAGTTAGTCATTCTGCAATTGAAGATGTCCCTCAGATGCCATCCTGCATCCCCATCTAGGGAGTGTGGACTGACCCGCTTCAGTTTCTCCATAGGCTCCTATATAGAGAGTGGAATTATACATTATTCAAATGTCGTCCCACGACATTTGCTTGTTTTCGTTCACATTCTGCACAATTCTTTTTCTTCTTCTTCTTGATCTTCCACAAAATTGCATTTGTTTTACACGTGTTTCTTGTGGGTCCTAATTAAGTACCTTCCTAATCTTCAATTCACTTCATATTTCATACACATCTCAAGAACCATCTTATCTTGATCACCTGACCCTTCATTATCCGAAACCATTCATGCGTAAACCTCCAGGCGCCATTTTGTACTTGTCAGGGCCGATTACATGTCCTCCTAATATCTTTCATAACTTCATTATCCATTGTGCTACAGACTTCAAATAAATTTCTGAAGACCATTCAAGAATTTTTCTCAAACTTTGTAATTTCAACTTATTAGAAAATATTCCTTCTTCATACTCCAAATTCAAGTCCGCTTTTCGTAATATAAAAAATCATGAAATTTCTTAAAAACGTTATGCCTAAATATGAAAACTTGCCATAACTTTTTCAAATCGAATCATTTTCAACTCAAAATTTCAGCATATATTCACAACTTTAATACACACAACACCACTGATTTTCACGCCTCACTGATTCTTCCTGACATAAATAGCGCCCTCTAAAGTTTCAAAGATGGTTGTCTTCAATTGGCCACAACTCTGTTATGCCTTCGTAAATCCGCACCCTTTTCAAAATTTAGACATTTCAGAATATACTCTTTTAACACATCTAAAAAAATGATGACGTCACAACTGAACAAATTGGAGAAAAATTGCCCTCAAGTTCATGATAGTCAAGGAATTGCCGGAATGAATTCAACTCGCTGTAAAATTGCGGGTTATCAAGCTACAGATCCCAAATTTGGTAGGTATATGCATCTTTATAATTCACAACTATGTGCCAAATCTGAAAACATTTAATGACGTCATCATGACGTAATCACCTTAAAACCTTATTTTACAAGGCGTTACGCAATCTTGAATAAGATTCTTATCTAGGATTTTCTTTTATTGGGAGTGAGCTTAAAATGACCGCCTTGAATTTTCCTTTCATGCAATACCAAATATGATATATGCTATCATTGAAAATTTAAAGTAAACCGCCATTTTGTGCACGCCTGTATATACTTTGCGTTCATTGTTCGCACGTGCGCTACATGCATTGTCAATGTCGGAAAACCTGAAACCGTTTTTGGTTCCCTAAATAAACTTCATTTTGCTTGAAATTTGGCAGACACATCGTTTGGGGTCAAATGAAGGTCCCCACAAAGCCGGATTTTTGAAATCACCCATGCATGACATTTTAGACGCCATTTTGTATTACACTTCTTTCCTTGTTGTTTTCTTTTGATTGGAGTAAAATTGTGTTGCGAAAATCATATCAGTATATTCCTGGTGAATTCTTCTTTCCAACGATACCAAACACGCCCTATAAGATATATGTTACAATTGAGAATTTAAAGTAAACCGCCACTTCGTGCACACCTGTATGGCCTCTACGTGCATTGTTCTCGTGTGCGTTGCAGTACTGTCGATGTGGGAAACGGAAATCCGGGTTTGGTCTCCAAAATAAACTTCAATTACCTTGACATTTGGCTGACACATCGTTTGGGGTCAAATGAAGGTCACCTCATGGCTGGATTTATTTTAAATCACACAAGCTTAACATTCTAGACGTTATGTTGTTATAAACACCCTCTATCTTTCATTTCTTTCGACTGGAGTAAAATAGAATCAAGATGATTATACCAATATATCACTGGTGATTTATACATTGCCATGATTGTGTCAAGTATTCATCAAATCAATTTCAATCAACCATTAAAGTATCATTATATTTCCAATGAATACATTCGGACGACATTTGTGGCATTTCGTTTTCAAGTAACGAATGCAGTTCTAGTTTGAAAGGTGTGGCTGTCAATTTTGTCATTGCAGATGTCCCTCAAATTCTAACTAGCATCCCTGTCCATAAAGTGTGGAATGACCTAATTCAATTTCTCCATAGGCTCCTACACAGAGATTATTTGAAAGACAGTCTGTTCCTACATCCCCGTTTGAAAAACTGCTAACCAAAAACCTTTGAGTATTCTAATAGAAAAGTTACAAGGCCAGTTACAAGGCAGTTTGCATAAAACTAAGAATTGAAGGGAACTTTGTCATTTTTTGGCAACTTTCATAATTACACAATCAGCAAAAAGAATTACACAGAAATTACAATCAATGTCAAAGTTACCATCCAGAGGACAACAAAATTTCAATAATCATCTTTTCATTGCCAGATTCTTACAGTTAATACACGATTCTACAACACTACCTTCTTCAAAAATTAATATACTATTATACAATACATATATACATACCCTAATCCTCTTTTTGAGAGCTCCAACCCATGTCAGCTTGCACACGATGGGAGGAAGGTTGGCATGGAGCGGAGGCTCACTAGACTTTGCAATGAACATGGTCCGGACCGCAATGAGCTCGTTGGTGAAAGAGTTGATCAGGGCCTGGTCCTTATCCTTGAGGTATTCTTGGACCATCTCACGACCGCTGACACCCTCAAAGACTTCCAGAAGACGGAGCTGGGAACCGATGGACGGGCACTGGCAGAAGCTCTGTCGGAGCACGCTGGCAAGACGCCTCTCAAGATCCTGTAGAAAGTATGAAACACAAGACGATTATAAACTTTTACATACAGTTCAGATTTTAACTCAGTTTGGTATATCTTTTTATCAAATATTGCTTGAAAGTAGAAGGCTTTACGGTACAAGTTATCTTTCTTGAAAATATGAGTGGTCTAAAAAAGGACTCCTTTTCAGGACCACTCACATTTCCATGAAAGATATCTTGTCGTACCGTAAAGCCTTCTTCACATCATTTTATCAATATCAGAATTGCCAAACATAATGCAATTCCTATTATATCTGAATTTTGAATGTACCGTATCAAACAATTTTGTTAACAAAACGGTGAAAACAAAGATGTTGTACATGTTAATTCCTTTTGGAAGTAAGCACTGGATATTACGTAAATGTTGGTAATTACATCAAAACCTAACATAGAACAATGAATTGGTAGTTCAAATGGCAAAACAATCTCACCTTTACAACAGATCTAAACATAAAGAAAGCTTTCTCAAACGCCTGGCTTTCCGTGATGTCCAAGATGTCTTTGACCTCTGATCCGAAGTGATCCATGGACGTTGTGAATTCCAGATGGATCTCTCTGACAAGAGCATCCAAGCTTTTGGTCCCCGCCCCGCCCACCTCTGCCGCTTTCTGGAGGAGGTTGAAGTGGCGTGTTGTTTGTACAAGCTCCAGTAAGTCATTGCATCTAAATTGAAAACAAAAATCAGAAGAATGGTCAAAATACAAATGGATCTTCGAATGCAATTTTATGAAAAGTGAATCCAAACATTGTTTCCAGCCCACCTATCTCTCCTGCCTTCTGGAGAAGGATGAAGTGGCGTGTTGTTTGCAAGAGCTCTAACGAGTCATTGCATTTGAAAACAGTGACAAAGTAAGATAGACGGTCATAATAGTATTACGGATATCTTAAATTGCTTCAGTTGCTCTAATGGTGGATTTTTCTAAGGAGAGCATCCAAGCTCTTGGTTTCCGCCCTGTCCATCTCTGCCGCTTTCTGGAGAAGGTTGAAGTGTCGTGTTGTTTGAACAAGCTCCTGATAATGGACAGAGATTAAGATAGATGGTCATTATAGTATTTTGTCTATTTTCATATGTTTACAAATATTTGTTCCATATGAATTTCATTGACAAGAGCAGTCAAGCCTTTGGTCCCTGCCCCGCCCACCTCTGCCACTTTCTGATGGCCGTTGAAATGACAGTCTGCATCATTACATCTGAAAGTTAGAAATAATCATGAATCTTATACATATTGCAGAGATGTAAAGCAAAATTCAGATTCTTGGTTTGTGGCGTTTGAATTAGGATTAATAAACTCAATGGATGTTGATAATTGTTCAGAACATAAAATTCCATTCAAATCATCCTGTCTACCTGAAACAAACCTTTATCATCCAATATTACATCACCACCACCTGGTTAGCGATGGTAATTTACCATATCTCTGTATTACTTCATGGCCAAGGCATTAAATCCAAGAGACAAGAAATGATATTCAACTATCCATGAAGCTGTTGAGTAGATTAAACCAGGGAGCATTTCATTGGGCCCACAGTGAATCGCTAACTTCGTCCTCAACTCTGTACAACCTGATGCTAAAATCATTAAATCTTACAGATGAAAATAATATTTACCTCTCCATAAAGCTGTTAAGCAGATTGAAGCAAGGCGCGTTCCTCGGAGGCCAGGGTGAGTCACTCCATTCATCCTCGTTGATCACTACAGCGCTGTTTGAGCTTGTGTCTCGCCATACCTCCGTAGATGACTGTCGGGTGGGAGGGCGCTTCTGAGATCCGCTGTAGAGACGACTGTTGTAAAGGACTCCCTTCGGTGGGTTCAGGTTCCTAAATATATTAATCAAAATTGAAATTGATTTAGAAAGTGATCAATATTTGAAAAAAAGTGTATTTTGAATTTGATATTGATAATTTACAAAAAAAAAGGTTTAAGGTATGGTCACACCGTCCGAGCGGAGCCTTGGCGGTCCTTTAGCGGAGACAAAAATTCATTACCGCTCGTAACCGTTCACCATCGCTAAACATACGTTGGCATCCACTAGCGCACCGCTGGATCAGCTCTCCAATCTATCATGGTCCCTAGTTTCGCTCCAAAATGCAAAAGGTTTTGAGCCGCACAAAAGATTGCGAGCGATAAGGAGAGGGCAATTTCCGCTCTGGCAAAGTTCACCACCGCTAAAACACCGCCCAGGCACCGCTAGACGCAAGTTTGTGGCCGCTTGGATCCGCTCGGTCAACGCAGAGCGACATCATGCACATGCGTGCTTTGGTTCGCCGGAAGTTTAACCCAAAAGCCATGCCCCACTTTGGGCCGTCTTTGAAAAGATGATTCTGTACATTGGTTAGGGATCCGAGGATTGAATGGAATTTTATTCTTTGAATTCCATTGCGTGAAGTACACTGCGTAGCACCTGGGAAATATTCCAGCTGCTACGACAGTGCATTCACACAAGAGAATTTCAAAGTGATTAAAATTCCGTTGCGCTATATGCGATTGCTTTGTTGTTTGGGGTCTCAGTGGGAAGCAATGCAGATTTCTGCGTTGGCCTAGCGGATCCAAGCGTCCACCAACCACCGTATAGCGGTACCAGGGCAGTGTTGGAGCGGCCATGAACTTTGCCAGAGCGGTAAGTCCCCTCGCTTCTTTCCGCTCGCAATATTTTGTGCAGCTCAAAACTTTCAGAGCGGTAGGAGGGACCATAAGCGGTGGTCGAGCGGAAAGCTGCGTTGACTTAGCGGAGGTGAACTTATGTTAAACGGCGGTGAACGGTTACGAGCGGTGATGAATTCTTGTCACCGCCCAGGACAGCTATTTAGCACCGCCCATCCGATATAACCAGGCTATAGAAAAAGCGGTGTTAGATGGGCGGAAGTAAGCGTTTTACAAAAGAGATCAATTGTTCTACCCACTTTGTGAGCGGTGACGAGCGTTGCCGAAATTAAATCCCCAATTCCTTCCGCTAAAGGACCGCTAAAGCTCCGCTCGGCCGGTGTGACCACACCTTTACTAGAATATAATTTAGGTAGCTTCATTGCAGAGTTGCATCCAATGTAGAATGTATAACAGTTGCAGATACAAAATTTAAAATCAAATCAAAAACATTTTTTATTGTGATCAAATTTGAACAGAAAAATCTGTAATGTGTGAGATTTCCAACTTAATTTTGATGATTGTGAAAAGCACCATCATGTATAACACTATAGTGAGACTTCAAGTTGATTTATGTCAAAAGGATATCAATTTCATTAATGATAAGTACACTATAAACTGAAAATCAATTCAGACATCTCAATGATATTTTAATGAAAGAGCATGTGATAACTTGTCATAGGGATTGTTCATAGAAATTTGCGATCAATTGCAATTAGGAGTTGATCGGTATGTACCAATCACGATCAGTGTTTCATATGCATTTTGTCAGAAGTGCAAACATACATGAATCAAAGTGCATGTTGCAACTGGCAACTGATTTGCAATGTTGATTGGTTGAGTGCTCCTTTGAGACCTGCATAATCGATCACATCAACTTAAAGTAAAACCCCAATAATGTTAAAAGTAATCTCATAGTTAGCTGGAATTCAAAATACGATTTTGGTTGTCATTTTCTGGAACTGGTAAATTCAGGCATACTCACATTGCTTCTGCTGTCTCTGAGACCCTCTCAGCGTTGAGTTCATCTGCTCTATCTTTGGTATCTAGGTAGGTACCCCTGTAGGCTGCACAAACCTTCAGTGCTTCTTTTAGACCTGCATAGGACTGTAGGAAAAACAAACAATGAATTGATTAAAAGCGATGGATGGAGATCATATTGAGATTAAACACGAGGCGAAGAATGCAGAATAAATGAGACCCTCTCAGCATTTAGTTCATCTGCTCTATCCTTTGTATCTAGGTAGGTACCCCTGTATGCTGCACAAACTTTGAGTGCTTCTTTTAGACCAGCGTAAGACTGCAATAAAAAAGGATGTAAAGCTAATGACAATGCAAGAAACAAGAAAACTAAAGGTTTAAACACCAGATATTTTAAATTCCTCTTCATTGGTTAAATGCTTCATTTCTATGCAAAAACAAAACAAGTATTTACTTTGGCAACTATGACAGACCAACCAAGCAAATTAAGAAATAATGATTCTTATATGTCCTCTTCAAACTATGTTCAGTTGGCAGGGGTGTAATTATGTAGAGTCGTGGTCACATCACCAATAATCATCTATGGTATCAAATGTATAAGGCAATTGTATATGTTTGTAATCTCACCTGTATTGTATTCTTCAGGATGTTCTCCCCTACCAGTGACTGCGCTCTCGCTACAACTTCATTGGACACCAACTCCAGCAGGTTGTGAAACACAAAATCATTAAGGTCGATCACACTGCATCCGGCACAGCACCATGGCACAGTATTTACCAAGTTATACCAGTTGTTATTGGCCAGCTACGCAACTCCACGCAAAGAATATTCAACATTTGGCCAATCACAGAGTAGACGTCACGTACACACTGTGCCATGATGCCGTACCGGATGTGTTATGACCAGGCCTTTATGATAGTACTGCCACTGAGTGTGTAAAAAAACACAATGGCTAAGCAACAAACCTACCACTACATACAAAGATTGCATTTATAATATAATGTGGGTTATCTTACCTGTATGGTATTCTTCAGAATGTTCTCTCCTACAAGAGATTGTGCTCTGGCTACAACTTCATTGGACACCAACTCCAGCAGGTTGTGAAACACGAAGTCATGATGGTAGTACCTGGAAAATAGTTGCATACATTTATATAATATGAACAAGGGTGATGAAGAAGAAAAGGGCCAGTGATATGAAGCATGATTTGAGTAATGAAAACATTTTCTCAGTCCCATTTTGCATATTTTCATATTCTAAGTCTTTTGGTTTTAACATATTTGTTCTTTTTCTTTCAGTTTCTCTTCCCAATCATTCTTCTTCATCTTCGTCTTCCTCCTACTTCTCCTCCTCCCCTTCATCCTCATCATAATTGATCCTCTTTGTCTTCTTCTTAGTCTTTTTTTCTCCTTCTTCTTCTTCTTATTCCTCCTCATTCTTTTAGTCTTCTTCCTTCTGCTTCTTCATTATATTTGTTATTCTCCATCTCCTAATTCTTCTTATTGGCCTTCTTCTATTAATCAGGTGATTTTGTTCCTAATGACAATTCTGATGCACTGGTAGATCAAACAATAGTTATTACGAGGACAAGTTATCTGCGATGTACATCACTTTCTATCAATTAATCTTCATCACAAAATTTCATAAGTGATTTTACACTTTTACAGACTCAGTATGTTCTTTAAAAAAACCCATAATTTTACTTAACCCTTCCTGCGCCGGCTATAGAATCCCCCGTGCGCCAGGCTAAATTGGGGCGAGTTAAACAGGGCACTCCTTTTTGTAGAACATTTTGAACTTGCTATATAATGCTATATTTCCGACAAGCTAATGTGAAAGCTTAATCCGTAATGAATTGACACAGGTCAGAAATTCACAATGTACGATCGTGAGCGCGGCGTAATCTATTGATTTTTGGAAAAGTAGTATTGTGCCGATCGGCACGCTTGGCGATCCATCGACTAATCCGATTTGATCCCTTGGCGACGGATGAGTTAACATCTGTCTCTTGTTCATCTTCTTATTCATTTTCTTCAGTCTATTGTTTATCTCTTTCTTCTTCTCTTTATTAGTCTTAAACTTCATCATCTTCTTTTTCTCCATATTCTCTTTCAACATCTTCTCTTTCTTCTTCTTCTCATCATTGTTATGAATAGTAATAGAAGAAGTAACTATTCTACTGAATTCTACTTTGATGCACTCAACGTAACCCAAGAAACAAAAATTAAACAATATTACAATAAGCAATGAAATTCTCAGAAAAAATCTCAATTTACCTTGAATGTGACCATACAAGCATGAGCGTGTGTACGAGAGGAGGGAAGACTGTCATCAATTCTTTGGGAGTCGTTGCTTCATGAAGGCGATCAAACCAAAGGAAGAAGGGTTCCCCCCCTCCTCCTTGATTTGTTATAATTGTTGTTCTTTCATTCTTATTCTTAAACTTTACCTTTCTCAGTTTCTTCATCTTCTTCTTCTTCTTCTTCTTTTTCATCATACTCTTCTTCAACTTTTTCTTTTAATATTAGCGAAATTTTCTCAATTGTCAGTAATTTTATTTATGAATATTCTGATACGCTTATAAATTAGATCGTGGTCAGGAAGACATACATGTTCTACCAATGTGCTTCTAATTCTTATTAAAAAAAACTTTGGGATCAATGATTAATGCTCTATCATTACCAACATGAATCAATGAAATTTACCTTGAGTGCGACCATACAAGCATGAGTGTGTGTACAAGGGGAGGGAAGACTGTCATCAATTCTTTGGGAGTCGTTGCTTCATGAAGGCGATCAAACCAGGGAAGAAGGGTTCCCAGGAACATCAGGTTCTCATTGGTTTCAGCCAAAGCCTGAAAATACAAATAGCATAATTAAATTGAATAGAGTCATTTATAACATTTGGAGGCTCTCTGAAAACAAATTTCACTTTCAATTCATGATGATTTGCCCACGCTGCATGCTCTGTAGTCATATGAATCAAGAAGGGAGTTAAATTGCAAACTGCCTATTGTAGATTTTAGTATTGAATGTTTAGTTGTAAGAATGGTCTGTAGGTGATTGGAGAGGTGATGTGAGGAAGAGAGAGATAATGATTATAATACAATAATAATACATTGGACCTGTATGAATCAGGGCGCTACAAACCCACTTGCCCGCATGCCCAGAGCATCAAATTTAACTTGTCGGGCAAGTAAATAAAATTGTCACTTGCTCAATCGGACAACTAAAAATTCTATACTAGTTTTCCTCTGTATGCGAATTGGCATTGGCCATCAATTTTGGGCAAGACAAACTTTTGTTCAGGCAAGTGATTGGAAAACTTGGTTGCCCGATTGGGCAACTGGTGAAAAAAAATTCTTGTAGCACCCTGTGAATGTCTGTCAAAAGATACTTTTTATACTGATTCATTTTGATGTTATGTTAGCCACTGACTTAAAAGAGTATGTGAAAGGAAATATTTGTACCCAAATGAGCATAAATTACTAATAGGGATGTTAGAATGACTAAAGCAATATTGATATCTGCAAGCATGCCATCTTTCATGGACAGCTAATTAATGACTTTCAGAAGATAGGGATGTCGCAGCAACATTTGCTGGAGCATGTTACAATAAATACAACTGTATTTATTATAAATTTCCAAGTGTTACCAATTGAAGGATGTTGCACAAAGGAGGTAATTACCAAGATTAAATTGTGTAGAAATATCAATAAGGAACTGACAGTAGCGGATCCAGGGGGCGTCACGGCGCACGCCCCCTATATTTTGGCCAAAAATATGAAAAAAGGGAAAAACAAGAGGGAATTAGGCGGAATATCACTCACTTTATATATATATCTAAATACGGTCTTAGATGCAAGGAAATCGCATGTGCCACGCCCCCCCCCCCTTTTAAAAAAATCCTGGATCCGCACCTGACTAAACTAATTTATGTTGCATTACACAGAGAGTTAACTTACCTGCCCAATCTCCCTGCGCACATTGTGGAAGGAATGTGAGTATGTGCTGTTGGCGTCATCTAAGTTGAGCAGAATGTTGCTTGCCACAGGGGAGTCCAGTTGCTTGTTGATGGAAAGGAGTTTCTGCTGACGTTGTCGCCACAGGTTGACCTCGTCCAGAGGGAAAGGTCGCACTCCGAACTTGTCGCGGAGGTCAATGAGAGGTTCATGCTTCAGCACAAGCTGTAATAGGAAGAGATCGCAATCGATATTGAAAATATCATATTTCAACCGGTTTTTTTTCAGTGCAACGGTTGGTTGAGGTAGAGAACCTATTTCTGATCATAGTAATTATGTTCATCTTCTTTCTCCCTGGCACCAACTGTTGCACTAAGAATACTGCTTGAAGAAATATGCTTAAATAATATTTTCATTCCATTCAGGTATGTAATATGATTGTTACATCATTTTCTTTGTTTAACTTTCAGAATGAATGATATTGATAATAATGAGACCCGAATCATGAATAATTAGATATTTATGATTTCAATCTAAGGATTCTTGATTCGATTGTAATTGCCCATAAAGCCCAACCAAATGATCAAGATAATCAAAAACAGATTGGTATTGAGTCCTTCCACTCTATTTGGTCTTAAAACCTCCAAATCAAAAATAATTTGTTGGTTTAAAAAGCAATTGACAAATGATCTACTCAAGGGCCCATTGGCAGAGCAGCATTTTTTTACTGAAAGGGCAACCATTTACAAAGAAAACTTAATATATAAGTAATAAAAATGGTAGGAGACATTCTTTTCCCAAGATAGTTAAACGTTGAGTAAGAGGCAAAATGCTCATTTGATTGAAATTAAAAAAGATGGTAGATTGACCTTCTTGATTCATCTGGTAAATAAATGATTTTCTCAAGAATGAAAGTTAATTACCAGCCCCTTTTTGAAAGAATGACTAAAGAGAAAAAGAGAGAGAGAGAAATTTACGGCGTGTATCATTAAAATTTGAATATGTACGACAGGAAATGAAGAAAGAGAAACGGAGGCGACCGGCCGGGATCGCACCCGCAACCAACATAGGTCAATTTATGACTGTCCCAAACAGCTTGATCACTGGGGCACACCAATGGTAATGGCACAAACCTTAATCTGCTTGATCCAGCCGACGACAGTTGACTCCAAGACGTGAATGACAGCTGATCTCCTATTTGAACTACTAGCAGCCTCAGTCAATACCTCGATGGACGGTAGGGG